>CM073748.1:25284681-25287181 GCA_037127355.1 Schoenoplectus tabernaemontani | reverse complement strand
ACCCTAAACCCTAAACCCTAAACCCTAAACCCTAAACCCTAAACCCTAAACCCTAAACCCTAAACCCTAAACCCTAAACCCTAAACCCTAAACCCTAAACCCTAAACCCTAAACCCTAAACCCTAAACCCTAAACCCTAAACCCTAAACCCTAAACCCTAAACCCTAAACCCTAAACCCTAAACCCTAAACCCTAAACCCTAAACCCTAAACCCTAAACCCTAAACCCTAAACCCTAAACCCTAAACCCTAAACCCTAAACCCTAAACCCTAAACCCTAAACCCTAAACCCTAAACCCTAAACCCTAAACCCTAAACCCTAAACCCTAAACCCTAAACCCTAAACCCTAAACCCTAAACCCTAAACCCTAAACCCTAAACCCTAAACCCTAAACCCTAAACCCTAAACCCTAAACCCTAAACCCTAAACCCTAAACCCTAAACCCTAAACCCTAAACCCTAAACCCTAAACCCTAAACCCTAAACCCTAAACCCTAAACCCTAAACCCTAAACCCTAAACCCTAAACCCTAAACCCTAAACCCTAAACCCTAAACCCTAAACCCTAAACCCTAAACCCTAAACCCTAAACCCTAAACCCTAAACCCTAAACCCTAAACCCTAAACCCTAAACCCTAAACCCTAAACCCTAAACCCTAAACCCTAAACCCTAAACCCTAAACCCTAAACCCTAAACCCTAAACCCTAAACCCTAAACCCTAAACCCTAAACCCTAAACCCTAAACCCTAAACCCTAAACCCTAAACCCTAAACCCTAAACCCTAAACCCTAAACCCTAAACCCTAAACCCTAAACCCTAAACCCTAAACCCTAAACCCTAAACCCTAAACCCTAAACCCTAAACCCTAAACCCTAAACCCTAAACCCTAAACCCTAAACCCTAAACCCTAAACCCTAAACCCTAAACCCTAAACCCTAAACCCTAAACCCTAAACCCTAAACCCTAAACCCTAAACCCTAAACCCTAAACCCTAAACCCTAAACCCTAAACCCTAAACCCTAAACCCTAAACCCTAAACCCTAAACCCTAAACCCTAAACCCTAAACCCTAAACCCTAAACCCTAAACCCTAAACCCTAAACCCTAAACCCTAAACCCTAAACCCTAAACCCTAAACCCTAAACCCTAAACCCTAAACCCTAAACCCTAAACCCTAAACCCTAAACCCTAAACCCTAAACCCTAAACCCTAAACCCTAAACCCTAAACCCTAAACCCTAAACCCTAAACCCTAAACCCTAAACCCTAAACCCTAAACCCTAAACCCTAAACCCTAAACCCTAAACCCTAAACCCTAAACCCTAAACCCTAAACCCTAAACCCTAAACCCTAAACCCTAAACCCTAAACCCTAAACCCTAAACCCTAAACCCTAAACCCTAAACCCTAAACCCTAAACCCTAAACCCTAAACCCTAAACCCTAAACCCTAAACCCTAAACCCTAAACCCTAAACCCTAAACCCTAAACCCTAAACCCTAAACCCTAAACCCTAAACCCTAAACCCTAAACCCTAAACCCTAAACCCTAAACCCTAAACCCTAAACCCTAAACCCTAAACCCTAAACCCTAAACCCTAAACCCTAAACCCTAAACCCTAAACCCTAAACCCTAAACCCTAAACCCTAAACCCTAAACCCTAAACCCTAAACCCTAAACCCTAAACCCTAAACCCTAAACCCTAAACCCTAAACCCTAAACCCTAAACCCTAAACCCTAAACCCTAAACCCTAAACCCTAAACCCTAAACCCTAAACCCTAAACCCTAAACCCTAAACCCTAAACCCTAAACCCTAAACCCTAAACCCTAAACCCTAAACCCTAAACCCTAAACCCTAAACCCTAAACCCTAAACCCTAAACCCTAAACCCTAAACCCTAAACCCTAAACCCTAAACCCTAAACCCTAAACCCTAAACCCTAAACCCTAAACCCTAAACCCTAAACCCTAAACCCTAAACCCTAAACCCTAAACCCTAAACCCTAAACCCTAAACCCTAAACCCTAAACCCTAAACCCCAAACCCTAAACCCTAAACCCTAAACCCTAAACCCTAAACCCTAAACCCTAAACCCTAAACCCTAAACCCTAAACCCTAAACCCTAAACCCTAAACCCTAAACCCTAAACCCTAAACCCTAAACCCTAAACCCTAAACCCTAAACCCTAAACCCTAAACCCTAAACCCTAAACCCTAAACCCTAAACCCTAAACCCTAAACCCTAAACCCTAAACCCTAAACCCTAAACCCTAAACCCTAAACCCTAAACCCTAAACCCTAAACCCTAAACCCTAAACCCTAAACCCTAAACCCTAAACCCTAAACCCTAAACCCTAAACCCTAAACCCTAAACCCTAAACCCTAAACCCTAAACCCTAAACCCTAAACCCTAAACCCTAAACCCTAAACCCTAAACCCTAAACCCTAAACCCTAAACCCTAAACCCTAAACCCTAAACCCTAAACCCTAAACCCTAAACCCTAAA
>CM073748.1:25274681-25277181 GCA_037127355.1 Schoenoplectus tabernaemontani | reverse complement strand
CCTAAACCCTAAACCCTAAACCCTAAACCCTAAACCCTAAACCCTAAACCCTAAACCCTAAACCCTAAACCCTAAACCCTAAACCCTAAACCCTAAACCCTAAACCCTAAACCCTAAACCCTAAACCCTAAACCCTAAACCCTAAACCCTAAACCCTAAACCCTAAACCCTAAACCCTAAACCCTAAACCCTAAACCCTAAACCCTAAACCCTAAACCCTAAACCCTAAACCCTAAACCCTAAACCCTAAACCCTAAACCCTAAACCCTAAACCCTAAACCCTAAACCCTAAACCCTAAACCCTAAACCCTAAACCCTAAACCCTAAACCCTAAACCCTAAACCCTAAACCCTAAACCCTAAACCCTAAACCCTAAACCCTAAACCCTAAACCCTAAACCCTAAACCCTAAACCCTAAACCCTAAACCCTAAACCCTAAACCCTAAACCCTAAACCCTAAACCCTAAACCCTAAACCCTAAACCCTAAACCCTAAACCCTAAACCCTAAACCCTAAACCCTAAACCCTAAACCCTAAACCCTAAACCCTAAACCCTAAACCCTAAACCCTAAACCCTAAACCCTAAACCCTAAACCCTAAACCCTAAACCCTAAACCCTAAACCCTAAACCCTAAACCCTAAACCCTAAACCCTAAACCCTAAACCCTAAACCCTAAACCCTAAACCCTAAACCCTAAACCCTAAACCCTAAACCCTAAACCCTAAACCCTAAACCCTAAACCCTAAACCCTAAACCCTAAACCCTAAACCCTAAACCCTAAACCCTAAACCCTAAACCCTAAACCCTAAACCCTAAACCCTAAACCCTAAACCCTAAACCCTAAACCCTAAACCCTAAACCCTAAACCCTAAACCCTAAACCCTAAACCCTAAACCCTAAACCCTAAACCCTAAACCCTAAACCCTAAACCCTAAACCCTAAACCCTAAACCCTAAACCCTAAACCCTAAACCCTAAACCCTAAACCCTAAACCCTAAACCCTAAACCCTAAACCCTAAACCCTAAACCCTAAACCCTAAACCCTAAACCCTAAACCCTAAACCCTAAACCCTAAACCCTAAACCCTAAACCCTAAACCCTAAACCCTAAACCCTAAACCCTAAACCCTAAACCCTAAACCCTAAACCCTAAACCCTAAACCCTAAACCCTAAACCCTAAACCCTAAACCCTAAACCCTAAACCCTAAACCCTAAACCCTAAACCCTAAACCCTAAACCCTAAACCCTAAACCCTAAACCCCAAACCCTAAACCCTAAACCCTAAACCCTAAACCCTAAACCCTAAACCCTAAACCCTAAACCCTAAACCCTAAACCCTAAACCCTAAACCCTAAACCCTAAACCCTAAACCCTAAACCCTAAACCCTAAACCCTAAACCCTAAACCCTAAACCCTAAACCCTAAACCCTAAACCCTAAACCCTAAACCCTAAACCCTAAACCCTAAACCCTAAACCCTAAACCCTAAACCCTAAACCCTAAACCCTAAACCCTAAACCCTAAACCCTAAACCCTAAACCCTAAACCCTAAACCCTAAACCCTAAACCCTAAACCCTAAACCCTAAACCCTAAACCCTAAACCCTAAACCCTAAACCCTAAACCCTAAACCCTAAACCCTAAACCCTAAACCCTAAACCCTAAACCCTAAACCCTAAACCCTAAACCCTAAACCCTAAACCCTAAACCCTAAACCCTAAACCCTAAACCCTAAACCCTAAACCCTAAACCCTAAACCCTAAACCCTAAACCCTAAACCCTAAACCCTAAACCCTAAACCCTAAACCCTAAACCCTAAACCCTAAACCCTAAACCCTAAACCCTAAACCCTAAACCCTAAACCCTAAACCCTAAACCCTAAACCCTAAACCCTAAACCCTAAACCCTAAACCCTAAACCCTAAACCCTAAACCCTAAACCCTAAACCCTAAACCCTAAACCCTAAACCCTAAACCCTAAACCCTAAACCCTAAACCCTAAACCCTAAACCCTAAACCCTAAACCCTAAACCCTAAACCCTAAACCCTAAACCCTAAACCCTAAACCCTAAACCCTAAACCCTAAACCCTAAACCCTAAACCCTAAACCCTAAACCCTAAACCCTAAACCCTAAACCCTAAACCCTAAACCCTAAACCCTAAACCCTAAACCCTAAACCCTAAACCCTAAACCCTAAACCCTAAACCCTAAACCCTAAACCCTAAACCCTAAACCCTAAACCCTAAACCCTAAACCCTAAACCCTAAACCCTAAACCCTAAACCCTAAACCCTAAACCCTAAACCCTAAACCCTAAACCCTAAACCCTAAACCCTAAACCCTAAACCCTAAACCCTAAACCCTAAACCCTAAACCCTAAACCCTAAACCCTAAACCCTAAACCCTAAACCCTAAACCCTAAACCCTAAACCCTAAACCCTAAACCCTAAACCCTAAACCCTAAACCCTAAACCCTAAACCCTAAACCCTAAACCCTAAACC
>CM073748.1:19541547-19662081 GCA_037127355.1 Schoenoplectus tabernaemontani | reverse complement strand
CTCAACCTCTCTCTGTCTCTCACTCTCGCTCGGAGCAATTGCAATAGTCATAAAAATGCGATCCAAATACAAACACAGAATCCATGAAAAATACAATCCAAATACTGTCACACACCCCGAATCAAAAGGAATAGTGCTCTTGATGTGCGACAACCGCCACGTGTATGCGATTTACGACATTCTATCATATTAAATTTAGTATTCTAAAGTAATTTAATTAACAATATACAAATAAATCTGAAATGCATATGAAATGAATGCAAATAAATTTCTATATTATGAAATGCAAATTGTAAGTCCTATCTAAAAAATTCTATAAATCTTGGTGCAATCGCATACCGAGGAGTATGCTCAAGAAGAAAGATAGAAGTCATCATCGCTTGTGCTTTAGTCGGGGTCCCTAAGCGGGGCTCTTACGATCTCATCTGAGTCAATTCACCGTGGTCGCTTTTCGAGAACCTACAAAGTCAAATCGATTAAATTCACGAGTGTTCTTATATTACGCTTGGTCTAGTTAGAATAGCATATACCGGACTCAATTAATATATTAATTACTATTATTATTGAAGTATTGTGTCGAGATTATATTTATTTGCCTTAATATAATTAATTTAATTTATTTAAATTAACTTAATGATATCACTTTAATTAATATAATTATATTTATGCTAATTATTTATTTAAAAATAGAAAAATTGATTAATATATAATATCATATATTATATATATTTATTTTTAATAAAAATAGGAAATTAATTAATATATATTTTTTAATATTTATAAGTATTATTATGATAGCTAATTTAATTATAAAAGATCTTTATTCAAAGTTATTTAATTTTTATTAATTTGTTAATGTATTGGTATTTTAATATTTTCTCGAGATCATACATTGTCTAGCGATATGGCATTGTATCTCTGTTCAGGAAATATAATCATTTCCCCAATTCTTCTCTTAAATATAAATTAATTATTAGCAGTCACACATTTTAATTTTCACTAAGGCACTTACTAATTAATTAATTATAATTTTTATTCCGCTTAATCTTTTCAAATTAGGCTCATTTAACTTTGATCAGTTTCATTTCTAGACTCGCTTTATAGTATCAATTATTTATTATGGTTGATTTTACACCCATAACCCTTTAAAGAGGCGTTATTACCATAAAAGTTCATTTTGGCCCTTGTACTTTATCAGATTTCATAATTTGACCGCTAAACCTTTACTGCCATGTCAGTTAACCCCATTACATAATCTACAGCCCAAACTCTCGCAAGTTTCAAAAGGAGGGGGTCAATACCAGCACTTAATCAATAATGCAAATTCAAGCAACCAAGCAAAATCGCAAGGCAGCACAGGTCTTAGTCGTACAAGGATAGAACGGAAATTGCACAAATAGTTCAAGGTCGGAATATTGATAAGAATCAAAGATAAAGCAAGGCAACAACCGGCCTTAGTTAGAACTGCCAGCAAAGACGAGCAACTCAAACAAGGATCACAACCAGCACAACTTACTAGGGGCTCGGCTCAACAGCCGGCACAAGGCCCACAAGGCCAAAACTAGAAAAGGAAGGATGTTACCGGGTCTTAGTACATAGGTAGCAAGGTAGCAAGGTGGAGGTGAGTATCGACCTGCCAGTTGTCCTGCTGACTGAATCTGTTGGATTCGTGGCCATTTCAGAGACAGCAGGGCGATTGCACAAAGATAAGAGATCGAGTGAGGCAAATCGAGGAGAACCTGGGGCATGCTTTGATTAGGAGGATTGAGGGTGGGGTAGAGGGTTCGCAATGGAGAGGAGGAATCAAGAACGCCACCGTGGCTGAGAGAGAGAGAGAGAGCAATAGAGGCGGAGGAGAGCACCTAGTGCCATGAGGTGGGAATGGGGGAAGTGTTGAGTGTGAAGAGGTGGGGAGGAGGGGTTCGGCAGTGAGGAAAAACAAAGAAAGAGAGAGGGAAAAGACAGGGATTTGACTGGTTCTTTCTGAATTTTCTGTGGCACTTTTATGTGTCAATCGTGATTCCTCTTGAGTTTCAGACTTTAATTAATTAATCATTTCTTGCTCTAAATTTTTAGTATTATATAAATTTCCTCACATTTCGTTTAATTATCAGTTTTTTATATATTTTATTTTTTTAAAATTTGTGAGGTTTCACAAATACAAATACAATCCAAATCCCAATAAAGTTCACAAGAAATACAATCCCAATACAAAAACAATAGTGTCCATAATAAATAGGATAATTAGTAATATGTCACTTTAAAATTTTGAATTTTAAAATACCATTTCAAAATTTAAGTTTAGATAAATATCACTTCAAATTTAATTAGCCTCTTAATTTTGATTGTACCTCAAACCTATAATAATTTTTATAATGACAAAAATATCCTTAAACCGATACTCCGTCTCTCGCACCCCCCACTCCCCTCAGTCCTTAGATACAACATCTCTCTTGGACATTCCATCGACAGTTTTTGAGCAGCTTTCAACTCTTCTACTCCAATATATGCGTACATGAGATCCTTAGCTACATATGCTAAATGGTTTAAAAGAGTCTAATTGCAAATCCATGCCAACATTTCACCTCAACTAATGTCGTACATAATCTGAGAGTGAAAACAAGAGCTATTCTGATGTCTTTAAAATCCTCAATCAAAGCATGTCCAAGAGTGGCCGAAACTGGGAGAGACCATAAAGAAGAAAGAGCAATAAAAGAAAGTGGAAATCAAATGGCACTTCACTTATGAATTCTGATTCTCAGTCACGCTGCTGATTTCACGCAGTCAGTTTTCTGTCAAGTAGCTCTGGATTGCTCTGAGCTTGATTTATGTGGATTGAACTTTGGCAGAGACTTCACGAAGACAACTAATCTCATTCCAAGTAAGAGTTGCAAGGCTGTTTGTGGTGGCAGAGAATAGAACAGAGGAAGCGGCAGAGATGATCACAGTAGAGGAGAAATATGCTCTGCTAGTCTGCTATATCTCTGACACATGCACAACGTAGATAGGAAATATTCGTAGATGTTTGATGAGTACGAGGAGCTCCAAAGAGAAGCGCAACAGAGGAGAAATATGCTCTGCTAGTCTGCTATATATATTTTGTATATGAAGTTATTAGTGAACTTAAAGGATAAAATTAGTGATTCGTTCTTCTTGTTTTCACTGTCGATTCAGCTAATTAACATAAATAGCATAATTTTTTTAAGACACGATCGAGCAGGAAAAGAGTACATACCTCTCTCTCACTGTCTGGTCTAACTGCTCTGCGCTTATGGTATCTGACCACCGTCTTCAAGCCTCCACAACAGGTTTATATCTGCTTATTTCTTATTACAAAATTTTCTCAGATCTGAGAAAATTTCCAAATTCTAATGATTGTTTGAGTTCTTGGATCAAGTGATTAAAGAGGGGAGAAGATGGTTGCATAATGATTGCTTTGAGTTCTTCATACTGAACCAAGGCTGCGAAGAGATGATTAGGGACGGATGGACGGTGCAGGGTTCTTAGCAGTCAACAAGTGAGAATGGAAACTTTGAAGAGCATCTTCCATAGTAAGGGTTCCTGACTGACATCTTTTTTTTACAAGCAATTAGAATTGGTGGATCCCCATGACCAAGAGTTCAAGGAGCTTTGCTAGATGGTTAATCCCCTTGGACACTTTTAAGCTGATCCTAGAAACTTTTGACTTGAATTAAATTCCTACAAAAAAAAGAGTAAAGAATGGTGAATACATTGATACATAAATGGATTGAGTGGTAAGAGCGTAAACACAATAGTACAGCCGAATAGGCATTAGTCCAGTAGATGATGTGCAATTTCACTTATGGTCATGTACAAGGTAAGCAGTCAAACAGAGACAAATCACTCTTACAGGTTGGTACAATTTAAAGCAGAGAAGCGGCCAATATACTAGAGTATTGACAGGAACCATCAAATGCCTTCCCTATGTTACACAATTTCGTTTTTACTGGCTTTTATTTTATTTTATTAAGGAGTGGTTAGTCGGCGGCAGACAAATTCAGGTTGAGGTCAGCAGTTTATGTGCAATAACCTTGACTCTGATTTCTCAGAGTCAGGACTGTTGATTACCTTAAAGACAATCCACTAGATTTGACACTAGTTGATACCGGAACAATATCAGAGATGATGCCTCGCATAAAAACTAGGGTTAAGAACTTTCAAAAACTCTAATTAGTAGGATGGTACTCATAGCATGATAACATCACATGCTCCTACTTTTGTTTTTAATTTTTATATCCAAGACTACAAGAGTAGTTGCTGGGTTAAATCCTAAACATCTAGTTCCTTCCTCAACGATCCAGCTTCACATATTAAGATCACTACACAGAAGGGGCCCTTTTTTTTAAAAAAGAAAAGAAAAGGCAGAGCTCTTACCAATGTTTAGAGAGAGCCCAATTCGCCTTCTTTTGGGGAAGCAACGAAGGAAGGAAAAGTGGCAATATCTCTGTTGGGCATTTTTTACAAACACTTCTAGTGCAGTACAGTTTTCAGAGAGAAGGAGACCTAAAGTGTGTGGGGAAGAGAAGCCCGGAGACAGAAAAAGAATGGAAACAACTTCAAGAGGTGATTGAGACTGGCGGTGATGCTACTGCTACCGGAGGATTTGAGTGGTGGAGAAGGAAGATTCCTTACACTTGCACTTGAAAGGGTAGAAACGACCACTCCAGTTTCTTAGAACCTCGCTCAAACACTGCTTTGCACCTATTTCATGGCGTAAAAATTAGCTTGTAGAGACGGTTTTATCTGCTTTTCTAAATAAATAAATTAAGCTTACAGCAATCTGGATTTGAAAAGTAGCATGGGGGCATTTAAGAATTAATATAGAGTTCATATTTTATGAGAGGGGGGGGTTAATGTTAGGTTTTATGGGTTAGAGCATGTCAATTTTTTTGTTTTTATTTTATTTTTCAAATTTTATATCGAAATATTGAGTTCAAAACTTCAAATTATAAAATTTCTCTTTTCATTTTTTTTATTGAGGTGTGTGCTGTGCATATAAAATTTTTATGATTTTTTTCTATGTAGTAAATTTTGTGATTTCTGAAAGTTGTTTTAAACTGAACTGAATCAAGTTGCAAATATATACCATAAATAAGTTTTATTATCTCTACTTTTATTAAGTGTTTTAGTATTTTGATCTTTATAACGTGTCGAGATTGATTAAAACTCATTGATTAATTTTTGGAGAGAAAATGAATCATTAGATATATTAAACCTAAATGCAAGTTAGCAAATTACATAATTCAAGAGCTATTCAGTCTTTTTTCCAATTTGATGATTAAGTTATTTCAGTAGTGAGAAAGTAACGAGCAAAAGATGCTTGAGAATACTGAATGCATTTTCGTATATTGCAAAAGAAAATGAAGCCATAATGTATCTCAAAGTGATTGCAATAATGTTTTCTTGTAGGCATTTGATAAAAAAAAATAGCAGCTGCAGAATAAATTTCAAAATAAAATAAATAAAATAACAGTGATTTTGCTCAGATCATTTGTCCTTACTATCTCATCAATCGTCTGATTTATTAGTTAATTAGTACTGAAATAAGAGCAGCTAATGCAACATAGGCCATTATTCCAACATTAGTATGAGACCTTAAATTAAAACAAAAAGAAACAACATTAGTAGGGACAGGCGCTCATGGATTGATTTGTGTCTAAGTACTATTTATTGCTTATCGTAGCTATTTAATTAAATTATGTGCACATGACAAGCATCAACGATTTTGGAGATGTCCTTGAAAAAAATCAGACTCACCACATGGGTTTGTCCCACATAGAGAGGAAACATCCTTCCTTCTTCCTCTTTGCGTTGTATATATTCATGCCATTGTTAGAAAGATGCATATATGCTCTCCACTTCTATAGCACACTTCACAATTCACACTAGACTTAGTACACTGGAGAATTAGCATTTCTTCTCCCAAGTTCAATATGGCTTTCTCCAGGGTTTCTCTTGTAGCTCCTGCTCTTTTCATCGTGGCTGTACATCTTGGCGAGTCAAGATCTGTGCTTGATGGCATTGTATGTTGCTCATCTCTATGTCAATTTAATATACTTTTGTTCTTTCTTTGTAGGGCTCTCTAATAGGTTGGTCTATTTTAAGTATGAATTGTGGTTGTATTGAATTGAAAAATGAGCCTTCTGATTTCAATTGGATGGACTGGCTTTCTCATACTGATGCTGTCCCTATTATTAAATTCAGGTGATGATGAATGGAAGATCTCTGCTTCAGTATCCTCAGATAAGTAAGTTCATAATTTACAGTGTAATTTTGAACTTTTGATACTTCTTTGCAATCCTTAAGAGGAAATTACTAAGACTTGCCATCTCAGATCAAAGTAATTTAGTTTACCATGTATTCTTGAATTAAAAATTGATCTTTCAATATGTATAACACCATAATCACAAACAATCTGAGTGGATACTAGAAGTTGCCTGATGAAAATTGGACGGTCCAGATTGACAAATAAATAAAAAATCATATCATTCAGATATGCTTCTTATGTGCATTCAATTTGACACACACCACGAGATGTTCATGTTGAATGATTTAATTTTTGGCATAAGCCCAATTACAAGTTTGAAACATGAAAAAAGCAATATCTAATGTTAGGTGATGTTCACTGTTTTACTGTTATTATATTGTGAAATCAGACTGTGACTCAGCATGCCAGACAAGATGCAGCAGGAACTGGAAGAACGAGATGTGCCTGAAGATGTGTGGCGTGTGCTGCTCCAAGTGCAACTGCGTTCCTCCCGGCACCGGCCAGGATACCCGCAACGTTTGTCCCTGCTATGACCAAATGCGCAACCCTCGTGGCCATCCAAAGTGCCCTTAAACAAGAGTACAAGTCACGCAGATTCGTTGCTTTTTCTTTCCAATTATAATTTTGATATTTTATGTCCTGGTACGTCAGCTAACAAGATGAGTTTGAGGATCTTATTGTTGGCATGTGGTAGGCAATTAATGTTGATAATAATGTTTTGTTGGGAACATTTTTTAGAGTGCATATGATCATGCGTGATGGGATTTTAGTTTGCTTGTACTTGTTCCTCTTGTGCACTCTCAGTTTTGGGCCTTTGGCCAAGTTGTTTTCTAGTCTAGAGATAGTTGGAGGAATATTTCTATGCCCACTATTCCTCCAATTGCGTTATTCCATAATCCGCTCTCCAATCGGGTCTAGCACCGTCACCCGAACTCAGATCCACAATAGGAGAGAGAGGAATTATAGAAAGAAGGCCACACCAATTTCGGAAGCGGATTCGCTGCTGCGTAGTACCGTGTAGCGCGGCGCGTGATCGGATTCGATTCTTCGAGATTCGAGTTGAGCACGAATCTCGAAATGATTGAACGACCATGTGTTAACGCTTCACCATGTGCGTTTGCTGTAACAACGATCTGGATTCCACCAATTCCAATATCGAGCATTCTAGTGGAGTGAGTGATTTTGAGAAGACGGTGAGAGAAAGGTGCATCGAGATATGTGGATCGTAATAGCATTAACGGATTCGGATTTGGTGTAGACTTGCACCCGATTTAGAGCATCCTTGTCTAATTGTTAAATCTCATTTGATAATTGTCATTTGAATTTTAGGGATGCGAGACTAGACAAAATTAGACAATTGTTTAAATTTGACAGTTCATTTGACAAGTCAAGCGATCGACAAAGAAGTTAGAAAATTAATTACGAAAGTATTATTTTGATAATTTCATTCTATTCCGGTAATGTCACTCTTAAATTGAATTGTCAATTTGATAACGTGATATAAATATTTAATTTTGACAATCGACGTAGATGCTGATGCTCATTCTGAGTCACCTTTGGACCCAAGAACTTATTGGTTTTGAACATTTACGATTCAAAAACGAACCACCCAAGTTCGGTTTATTCCTGGGGAAAAGTGTGTTCTGAATATTCTTTAATTACGTTAATGTCATACTGGTCTTATATGAGACGAAACTCTCCGTTTTTCTTTCAATCACAGCCCAAAATCAATGTTAGGCTCTTAATTAGAATTGGTTTTGCTATCAACTAGACTGGGTTTAAATAATAACGAATACGAATCCAACTTACCACAAGTAACTGTGGCATGTACAAAACATGTTATTTGAACAGGAAATTGTAATTGTTAGCTTGCATTGTGGATTGTTTTAGCTTATTTTGCTCTCTAGAAAAAAAAAATAGTTAATCTTATTGATGTTCAGCTCCAGCTCCATTCATTTTTTGATCTTATAATTTGCTAGGTTTTTAGCTTGGCTGCTCCATTTTATCAAATTATTGCGAAATTTTCTAATTTGAAGGAGCTGAATCTCTCAGCATACTTGCTACCAAGAATAGTGTTACTTGCACAGAAAGTGGCTTTAGTCTGCTACAAAAATTAAAAGTTGATGTGTTGCTTAGCCAGTTCAAAGACCTAATAGTTTAAAACAACAATGGGATAAGGTGAAGAGCAGCGGGTACTTCATCAGTCGAAAAAGTAACGCCCCTATGTTGCCATACAAGCACTGCATTTTGATTTTAACAGTAAAATTAATGTTGTATGACAGTGAGACACATCCTATTAACTCTGACATACATTATTTACTTCTTCACTCTTATCTTCTTCCTCAAAAAAATTAAAAATAATAATACCGATACTTTTCTCTTTCTAACTAATCACAAGCAGTACTAAATCGATGGAACTGAAAACATGAAGCTTGATGCTTGAAGCAGTTACCATTTACGATCTTTAAACCTATAATGAAACAACCGAGCAAATTAATAGATAAGAAGAAGGGAGTATGTACAAAGTAAAAACAACGTCAATAACTGGAAACAAACAAGCAGCAAAAGGCATGATGAAGCACTGCGAAAGTTCCTTTTAATTATAAAATCATAGTCAGGCATGCTGTCAGGTTTATAAGTCTTGTGCTTTCCTCTCTGGTAGTAGTGGGACAACCAAAAATTCCTCTGTTAAGAAGAATCAGACGTCACACATTCCACTACCCTTTTCTTCACCTATTTCTTCTTTTTTAATTATTAATTTGTTTATATTTATTTTTAGCATGCAACTTCTCTTCACATATTCATGCATGCATTTTTAGGTCCTATATTTTCTACAGGAGGGGCAGATGGCTATATAAATATTTGCCAAAATTAATTTTCATTCTATAGACCCTCGTCCCTTCCTAGCCCTATCTCTTCACAGATTTTGGTTTCCTCGAAGAAGTTCTGGCCGGACGTCCCCTGCGACCTGAAGATTGAAGAAAGAACAGAACTGTCAATTGTTTCTGTCCCAATGCTGTGTACCACTTTTAACCTTAGCACTTCAAGAGTTCAGTAAATATTTTTTGCATCAATGCATGTGGTACTACCAAAAAGATAACAGTTTGTTTTAAAAGTTCATGCACCTGACTGTTGTTGCCGCTGCGGCTGCTGTGGAGGGGCATAGTCTGCTGTTGCTGCTGGGGCCGCTGCTCTTGAGGAAGGGGCATAACTGGCAATTGCTGCTGTTGACAGAACATAGCATACTGTTGCTGGAGCATAACACACTGTTGCTGGAGCTGAAACGCATGTTCCCGCATCTGCTCTTGATAAAGGGGCATAGCCGGCAATTGCTGCAGTTGACGGAGCATACCATACTGTTGCTGCTGGGGCCGCTGTTGAGGAGACACATGCTCCTGCTGCTGCTCTTGAGGAGGAGGCATAGAAAATGGCAGCTGCAGCTGCAGTGATTGAGGAGGGGGCATAGGAAACCGTTCTTGCGGCAGCTGCGATCGAGGAGGGCATAGGACACCGTTCTTGCGGCAGCTGCGATCGAGGAGGGGGCATAGGACACTGTTCTTGCGGCAGCTGCAATCGAGGAGGGGGCATAGGACACCGTTCTTGTGGCAGCTGCAATCGAGAGGAGGGCATAGGAAACCGTTCTTGCGGCAGCTGCAATCGAGGAGGGGGATAGGAAACCGTTCTTGCGGAGGCTGCAATCGAGGAGGGGGCATAGGACACCGTTCTTGCGGCAGCTGCAATCGAGAGGGGGATAGGAAACCGTTCTTGTGGCGGCTGCAATCGAGAGGGGGGATAGGAAACCGTTCTTGTGGCGGCTGCAATCGAGGAGGGGGCATAGGACACCGTTCTTGCGGCAGCTGCAATCGAGGAGGGGCATAGGGCACCGTTCTTGCGGCAGCTGCAATCGAGGAGGGGGGATAGGAAACCGTTCTTGCGGCGGCTGTTGTCTATGACAAATCATAGGAACTGGTGGCTGCTGCTGGCCGGGAGGAAGCATAGGAAAGAACATATGCAAGTGTGGTTGCTGTCTATCTAAGGGTGGCTGCTGCAGTTGAGGAAGGGACATAGGAAAGTGTGGCTGCTGCTGGCTGGGAGGAAGCATAGGAAAGAACATATGCAAGTGTGGTTGCTGTCTATCTAAGTGTGGCTGCTGCAGTTGAGGAAGGGACATAGGCAAGTGTAGCTGCTGTGGGGGGAGGGTAAATACCCAACTCTTGTTGTTGATCTGACTGCCGTTCTGTGAGCATTCCCGACTGTTGGTGCTGTCGAGAAGCAAAATTATGAAAAAAAAAACAAGCCATCTGGAGTCTTACAGGAAATTTATGATCACGCTATGATGACATGTAACAAACCACAATCTCATGTTTCAGACCATAGAATTGAGTGAAATATACATGAAAAGAAGGCAATAAAATATGATAAGACCCAATTCTAACTACATGGATGGAATGTACAAAACACAAGTACCTTTCCAGTGTACTCTGGCACAGAACCATCCTGCTGCTTGATCTGAGAATTCAGATTCACTGGTGCAGCTGAAAATTTTCGAGCACTACAACTGGTAAACACTCTTGTTCAAGAAAGTTATATTTACTCATAAAGGTCATAAAAACTATAAAGGATTTTCCATAAGGCCTCACATACTACTGTTAGCAATGTCAGATTTGGAATAAAACAACTTACTGCTAGGACCAGAATCCATTTGTCTTCCAGTTGGTTTTTTGAAGCTCTGGCAATCCCAGCCGAAAGAGCCAGATCTATTGAGTTCTCTGGCGGTCCCAATCGAAGAGTCAGATCTACTGACGCAGCTAAAAATTAAAAAATAAAACTCTGTGTTGCATTAAAAAGATATTATCTTACAATCATCAAACTGCAAGAGTTTTCCATACGAACTCCCATAGAACTTATATAAAGCAATATTAGATACTTAATTAAGAAGGTGACTTACAGCTCTGGTGAACATTCAAGTGTGCTCCCTCTTGATATTGTGGCTCTGCATCCAGGTTTCCATTTGAGGAATCAAATTTACTCGCGTTAGCTAAAAAATTTAGAAACCTAGAAGTGGTCAGCGCTTTTTTTATAATATCTGAACAGTTTTTTGACAATAAAACTCTTGGATATAAATGTTAGGTACATTTTCCATCTGGACGAACTTTGGAGGATGATTTCAATACTTCTCGCTGCGGCAGATACTCCATCTGTGAAGTCAAATTTACTGGTGCAGCAGAAAATTTTAGAAACCTAGGAAGTGCTCAGGTTGTAACTTTTGGAAATTATATCTGAACGATTTTCTGACAACAAAACCGTGTGTATAACTTTCGGGTACATTTTCCTCAGAGAAAACTTTGTGGTACATGAAAATGAAATGTTATAATAAATAATCATCAAAGCTGGAAATAATTTAATAAGGCCTCTCACCTACAACTAACACAAAACTTAAACATTACACAAGGCAACTTACAACTTGGACCAACATCAGAGGATGAATTCACTACACGCTATGCCGGCTGCAGGTACCCCATCCGTAAAGTAAAATTTATGGCAGCAGCTGAAAATTTTATGAAAGCAAATGTTTGGTCAACTTTTTGCAAATCTCCCATAAACATGGTGTCACATTAAGGAAGATATTTTAGATAACATCATCCGAACTAGACGAATTACCAAAAACCTTCATATCCTAAAGCTCTTACAAAAATCAAATACTAAAACAAAACAACATAAAAAATCATCGAAAAAAATAAATTATGAAATAGAAAAGGGGATATCGGGTTAATGGGCCAATTACAGCTAGGACCGACACCGAGTATTGCTGCCTGACCATCTGCCTGTTCTATTTTCTCACGACTTGAGTACTCCTCATCTGGGTCAGGACTCGAAAGAAATTTCTGGTACTCAAGTAGCTCACCTGGCTGTAGCTTATCCAGATTCTAAACATCAAAAATAGTGCAGATTAATGTTTGTTAAACAGACAAGTAGCGGAGATAATCTAACATGTAAAATACATAAGGATGAGAGAAGAAAATACATAATTGATAATATAAGAAAGCTTGTCAAGGATCCCCTGTATCTTTCTTTCATACCACTCCTCCAGAGACTTTATCTGACAAACAGAAAAACAGAATTTCATCAGAACATAGAATCAAAATTGGATCTCCCTGAGGTCACTGGTACCAGAACTATTAGAACTGAATACATGCTACCGAGATGAATTGACAAAATTTTAAACGAAAATTTTCATCAATAAGTAGACTCAAAATTGCAAAACAACAAGAGTCACCAAGCATGTTACAGGAGTTTTTGGTAACAGACCAGCAATACTAAATGCCTGCATATCCGATGAACCAAACATTGGTTACTACTTGAGTTCTACAATAAATTCAAATCCCCAAACATGAGGAAAATTTGAGGATTACAATCTAAATGGATAATGTTAAAAGGCAAGGGCATGCACCATTTGTTTGGACTCATTCACATCATCGGGGGGTATGCCTTCATCTCAGCTTTCAATTCCACTAATGTTCTTAGAAAACAAACACCTGTTCAACATTAGCCATAATATCATCTTTTGAAATGAATGTAAGACAATCTGAAATATGCTTTTCATTTCAAATGAATGTCTGCAAAAGAAATATCTCCTTTAAGAAGGGGTATTAAAAGTTTTCAATCTCTAAGAAAAATCAAATAGTAAAGCAGGTATCTCAAGTAAAATAAAGGAAATATATACAAAAGATAAGAAATGAAGATAGAAGCCTACTTACCAGTTATCTTTCTATGCACTAAAACTGTATAGTATATTTCCACTTGTTGATTTGAATAATTCTGTGGAAGTTGCGCAATAAGATGCATCATTAGCCTCTGCAAGAAGTCTGTTACTTTGTTGTGCCTCAACCAAAGGTCCTCAAGTGGCCCTTCAGTAGCTGGTTCTTTTCCTTTCAATTGGTTCATGTCCGGTTGGGGTGGACTGATGCCTTCTGTTTCAAAAATTAAAGGGATAAAAAAGCTTCAATCAAGTACTTTATGCAATTGTGTAGAAGAACTAGGATCAGAGTTAAAGTCAACACTCTCTTTCTCTCTTTACCATCTTGGATAGGAATACAGAGCAACTGAAAATCCCAATTTAAACACACACAGGTACACATACCTTGCAAAAATCCAGGAGAATGTGGGATCATTTGGATGTAATCACTAATCATCGTTAGATAATCATACTACGAAGAGGAGTAGAGAAAGGACAAAATTAGAACAGTTTTTACTTGAGCAATAGAGAAGGTAGAGAGTGACAAGATTTTCAATAGAACTATTTTGGAGCTTAATCAGAATATGACAAGATTCCCAGAGTCTCACCAACGTACATGGAATTTTGAATGATGAAAAGTTGAACCACTTTATAGTTAACAGATAAACAACAGAACTTCAGAACTCTAATGAATCTATACAACATGATGTGGATCAAGAGGATAAAATAGGATAAGTCAGACAAGTAACAGTGACAAACATTAGAGAATCTAAATGCAAACAAGTAACAGTGAAAACTTCCATATCAACAACCATTGTAATCTTCAATATTTCCAACCAAAAGGGACATACGACATAACAAGTAATAAATTTGATTTTGAAATGGCAGGAAGAAGAAGAAGAAACAGAAACCATACCTCATTGTTTGCTGCCCTGAAAATATGCTCCTCAACTAGACGAGCTGCTGAATTAGCAGTCAAGTTGGGAATATCTTGATTTCCTGGTATCTCATCCGCTCTTGAAAAACACAACAACTTGTCAAGTAATTTATGACGTAAAGGTAAACCAATTTAGTATGTGGAATTTGTTTTGTTCAATATGCCAACTTGCAACTTTTCTAAACAACCAACCACAAAACAGAAAACATTGCAACCAAATGCTCAAGTATACATCATTTTCATTAAAATGTAGGCAATTAGTGCATCATCCGAAGTATAAAAATAAGAAAATTTAACAATCATGAAAAGTATTGATATCAGCCAAATCAATTAGCTCTAAAATTGTTCAGTATGGGAACTGTCGAACTGATACTCGACATTTCCAGAAATGCTAAAATAACACCAGTCAGTGAAAAGAAGAAAAAAAATGAAAGAAAGAAACGATCTTTTTTATGTGCAAGCTCGTCAATGGAAGAAAATGAAAAGAGAGAATCTAGCAAAATCGTAAAATTTTAACATAAATTTTATAAATAAACCATTTTGAAAATCTCACATAAGCTGCCTATTATGGTCGCGAATACTCTCATGCAGCGCGTCTCTCCAATCAGAATCAGGTCCTGCTCCACCCTCATCCATAGTAAGGGAAAGAAAGAACACCACGCTAACTTCAATTTATCGGGAGGAGTACTGTGTGATTACGAGAAGAGTGTGAGAGAGAGTGCTTGCTTGCGACTTGCGAGAGGGAGAGTTGGAATTTGGAGACGATGAGACAAAAGTGGTTACTGGCGAGAGCCAAGAAAGACAAGACTGATGGATCTGAATCAGCGCTAAGAGGAATATTATTAAATTTAAATTTTTATGTAACTTTATCAAATTGATAATTTATTTTAATATTAACATTTCCTAATAGAATAAAATTATCAAAATGACACTTTTATAATTAATTTTTTGTTACTTCATTGATGTAACTTATCAAATAGACTATCAAATTTAAATAATTATCTAATTTTATCTAAGTCTCTACATCTCTGAATTAAATGATTATTATCAAATAAAATTTAACAATCAATTTGACAATAAAATGCGGATGCTCTAATGGAACCAGATATTGTTCTGGCATTTGAGTCCTCTCTCCCATCATCAATGAGTAAGAAGTTTAAATTAAGCAATAGATGCATGAGGATTGGAGGGTCTATTGATGATTTGTTTCTATGTTTAGTGCCATTGTAGCGCAAAAAAGTCTCTCTGATTTATTTATTTTCAAAATTTTATCAATGCTCTGTATAATAAATGAAAGATATTTAATACAAATTTTTCTTTGAATTTCATTGATGTTCTTTTTTTTTATTTTGGTTTTTTGTCGATGTGTTTTATCCTTCTATTTTAGGAGTCAAAACTCAAGAACCGATCAAAAGACAAAAAAAGAGAAAGACGAGCAAAGTCAAACATATCATGGATATGTACCAAAAGAGAAGTAATTGATTAATCTGTTTTATTTCCTCTTTTTTGGTTGATTTTGTAGCACCTTATATCGCACGTGTAACAATGAAAATTGTCGTAGATTTGTTGGTTAGTATAGAATTTGTTGAGATTAAGCAAACTTTGATTTGATATATGATTTTCAATTGCTTTAGATTTTGACTATATCAGAGTACGTTGATGAATGTATAATATTTGTGTCATGCTTAATTTTTTTGGAACCATGCTTTGTCATTACTAATTGTACAAATCTAAATATTTTCTTTAATTTGATAAAACTAAACTAATAACATTATCTTTCATTTATTTTAGATTTAGATTCTTATTTCCGAACTTGAGCGATGACATCTGATGTTGGACTTTAAAAGATTTTGACATTGTCTACTAATAATGAATTTAATTAGAATAAATAATATTTTGTATAAATATAAATAGCTTCCTATCTGAAACGAGTTCATAGTTATCTCACGTAGCATTTAAAAGATCATTTCAGTAATTGTAAATAACTACATGAAACAATCTAAACATGACCATTGAATAATGTAAATAGTTTTTTGTATTGGAAGACCATCTTAAAATGGCTCGATATTTGGCTATTATTTATTTGTTCAATAAGTATAAAAAAATATAACAACGATAAATAGCTATATAATAGATGTAAATAGTAATTCAAGAAAATATTGTCATGATAGTTATTATAACATACACAAATAATATAAATAACTATAAATAATTAATTATATCATGTGATAGTTAGTGCAAGCTATAAATAGTTAGTATGTTTATTAATATAATCAGTATAAACATGATATATAATTGATATAAATAATTTAAATGTGAACCGCCATCAAATTTTGTTTGAAACACTTCGTTCATCGGGACTGCTATCTTAACTCTACTAACATGTTGATCTTATAGTAAATGTTGATAACACCTATGCTTAGTATAAATAGTAGGTGTACTTTTTATATATAGTCATAGCTGCTCCTTCATTGTGCAATCATCGGGAGATTTAGAATTTGAATTACGAATGACAAGCTGACTTTGTACAGCCAAATGTTTGAGATATTCCGTGAGCGCAATACTTGAAAATTATTATCAGCTTCCTTTCTTTATTAAGCTTGGGCTCTCATATAACTTTTAGTTATATATATATATATATAAACTTACTATTTTAGACTAACTTTCGAACATCAAGTCTGAGAATTTGACGGGGCTTGCTCTTATACAAATCCGCCCCTGTGAGCCGTTATTTTACGCGTACATTAGAACTATAGGTGATGTGAATTCAAACTTATCTGGACAAAACGAAATCTGGATACTATTTAATTTTTGAGACAAATTGGCTTATATGAGACAAATCTATCAGTTTTTTCTTTTTCATTTTTTTGGAAAAAAAAATAGCCTTTTCTTTTCATTACACCGAATTTTTTTTTCTTTTGATTAGAATTGGTCTTGCGATCAACCAGACTAAGCTTATCTTTTACCTTTGAAATGGATCTTGCTATCAACCACTAATTAGACGTACAGTAAAATATTTAATTCTTCAAAATTTTGCAATAATGATTAATAAAGTCCCCTCTACAAATTATGTATATTTTAATTAGGACCTTACAGGCCCCAACATTTATTTATTATTTACATGCATCTAGCATTTTAAAGTACATTGTTTACAATTAAAGATACATCTGATATATTTATTAAGTTTTCTACTTTCCCAGTTTTAATGAATTAGTTTTATTTATTGGCCAATCAAACTTTCTTTTCCAACAAACTTGCTTAACACCCTAATCATTGTTTGACTTCGGTCAACTGTTGTCGAGTATGTGCAATATCTCTATCATGTTTGAATATGCAAATAAAAAATGTCATGGTAAATATATCTGTGCAGAAAGGGATTATATGATTATTATGATGCACAAGGCTTCAATAATAGAATTATTTTTACAATTTTCTTAACAAAAATACATATAACTACAAAAAAATACAATACACGTGTAGAACATTTTTAAAAAAACTGTGGGACATTAACCCCATACTTTGTACTTAAATCTGCCCTTGAGTGTGCCACATTTAATGCCATACCAAATTGAACAATTTCGAGCAGTATTAGCTGACAAATACCAAGCTGATAATTATTTCATTGTGTCAGTAACAAATACCTACTTCAACCAAAAAAAAAAAATCAATGTACAATCCGTTTGAAATTGTAGGAGCAAGACAAAACTTGAGTTCAGTGGTGCGTATTAATTTGATGGATTTTGTTGCTTGTAGTAGGCCGATTAAGGTGGGTGGCAGATAAGATTAGAACAGTCAATAAATTTAAAAAAGGAAGAGTTTATATATTTTACCTTGAACTTTCTTAAAAATTGAAATTCGTCCCTTAATTTTAATTTATACATTAAATTAGCCCTGAACTCCATATATAAAATCAAGTTTGTCCTTACACTTTGAAGTACTATAAATAAAATTTTTGAACTTTTATAAAACCTATTTTATCCTTGAATTTTTAAAACAAAACTGAATTGATATTTGAAGTTTCATGTACATTATTATTTACATATTTTTTATTTTTCTTGCAAGTAAATAATTAGAGGTCCGATCAGATTGTGTAAGATTTTTTTAAGGGGAGACAAAAAGCCTACCCGATTTTTTTTATTGAAAAGAAACATATTTACAAAAATGACAGACAGAAAAGAAAAAAAGAAAGAAAAGATGAGAATTACAAGAAATGCAGATAGAAGCATTTTTTTAAAAGAAAAATAAATAAAAAATAAAATTAATTGTCGATGAGGTGGCTGTCATTGTCGCCGATTATCGTGGTGACCGTCGTATACTAGATCCAGAGACGGCCTCGGGAGTCGTTGTTCGTCACCATTGATGAGATGGTTGATGTTGTTGCCGCTCATCGTGGTGATCGCCGTACATCGATTCGGAGGCGGGCATCATAGTGGTCATTGTACAGTGTGGTTTGTTTGTAGAGGAGAGGAGAGAGGGGAGGTAGGGGAAGGAAGGAGATAAGGAGGGGAGAGAGGAGAAGAGGGAAGGAGGGGAGGTCAGCAGCCCACCTCTCTCATTTAGGTTTTTTTTTTCTTTTCTCGGAGATAGTTTTTTTGTGGTGAGTTTTTAAAGATTAATCATAACGGCTTGTTTTAATCATAACGATCATGGGAGAAATTTAAACACAAGTTTTTTATGCACGAAAGATTTATTATTATTAAATCGTATCAGACCATTGATCTCTTATCGAACGATAAGATCAAAAGTACTCCAACTAAAAAGTTTTTTGCTCTCCTGAGGATGCCCCCCCCCCCCCCCCCGACCTTCACACCTTAATAGACCTTCCCAAGAATGGATACCTCTAGAAGCAAGCGAAAATTCAATAACCAATATAGCATTTATGGAAAAAAATCATATATCAAAGTAGTTTTATTTCAAAAATGCACGGACTTACTGATGTGGTTTAAAATTAAAAGATCAACATGATTTTTTTTAAGATGTTAAGGACCAATTTCTTTTTTCTCAAGATGTGATGGATAATTTGGTACTTTTTAAAAGGTTTAAATATCAATATGATACTATCTAAAAAATTACCGTTATAGTGAAAATGACAGTTTATGGATTAATTTGATTTTTTTTTAATTCTAGAAGAAAAGGTGAAAGATGTTACCTTAGCAACTAATAGATTTTTTTGGTAAATAAAAATAATAATAAAACACTCTGATTTTGTACGCCAATAGTCCGAATCGAGTTTGAAACTCGGTCCCAAGTGCCTAGACCGAGTTTCAAACGTGCCTAGGACCGAGTTTCCTAGTTTTTTTTATATTTGTATATTATATTAAAAATGAAGCACAACACTAAATTATTCTAAAATATTACAATAATAATTAAAAATAAATTTTATAATGTGAAATATAAGCACAATAATACATTGCTTTAAATAGTGTTAAATAAATTGAAATATTACAACAATAATTAAAATTCACTTATTCTCGATAATTATAATAATAAAATATAAACACGATATCTTCTAATCTAAATCATATTTTGTCGGAACGAACTCGGTCTCGAGTTAGTAGTCCGTTGATACGACCTTCGTTTCATCCATAACTATTGAAATGCATATTTTCATTCTCCTTCCTTGGATCTAGCCTCGATGATCTAATGTTATATATTGGTCAATCTCGTTTATTATCATAATTACGTCAATCACCAAACCATGTGTTAATATAGTACCGAATATTATAATATGGACTAACATACCGAGTGTAATTCAACCTTCGAATGAACAAACGGCAAGCAAGTAATCGCATGAAATGATGGTCAATTACGCTTTCTAGTACCAATAATTATCAATTTCGTCATAGATAATTCAATCTCATATTTTATTTTACCCCTTTGTCGCTTATTTGAAATAAAAATTAAAAATTATTTCTTAATTTTTAAAGTTAAATACAAATTATATAAGTATAAAATATTATCGTTTCAATAATTTTATTTCGTTATAAACATCATAGTTGTTGATACTCTAATCTAGTGTATGATATCATAAGTTATCCCTTTATCACTCATGATATTTTATCGCTTTTGTGATCTTTTGAAAGAACACCAGACTTAGACTTCCTAACTGTCGTAATTTCTCGACGCTTATAGAATCACTCAACACATTCATACCACGTGTTCTCGATGATAACACATAACGAAAGTTGTCTCGACGATCCTAAACACGTTGTTCAAGGATTCTCAACCATTATTTATCATTATTTCTCACCGATTGAGACATTTGTCTAGATATTATGCCCATCTTTCTTGATGCAATACAAATCACTTGATATGGGGTTAACTTTTGTAATGAAAATTCTCGCTTGACACTTCCTTAGTCAGTGGTTTGGTTATTGTGGTTTCGTTATTTCATATCCTTCAGTTGAACATTTATTCTGTTGGGATATTTTCTTGTATGAACTTATAGGATGTCAATATAATGTTGTTAATTTTTTTCATATATTCCTCACATTTTCATGGCTTTTTATGTCTTACAAGCTTTATTTGAAAAGAGTCTTTATTATTTTTATATGAGAGTCATTATACACATTTTGTGCGATGTATTGAGTGCAATAATGGTGAATAATCTCACTTGATGATTCCCGTCATCCAAAATCTCGATATCTCAAATACGCGCCTTATATCTCAACACGAATATCGTAACTCACGTCGGTTGAAGTGTTTAGAATTTGACCTCCGTGATACACATTGTTTAGCAATATTGTCGTTTCTACAATATGAATGATAAACACTATCGTTAGTGTACTTTAATTTTTACAAAGAAAAATTAATAGTCCAAATAGAAAAAAAAACTTACAATATTGATGAGAAAAGAGTGGTGAATACGGATCGGGAGTGGATTTGTTGAAGAACACATTTTCGCTTAGAAGCTCTTGTAACAGCTTTCAATGATGATTTTGAAGAAATAGCTGGAGGAAGATAGAGGAGAAGATTTGTTGGGTGTATGATAATATATAAAAAAATATCTAGGACCAAATTCAAACTCGATCCCAGTTTCCTACTACATTTAAATACACAAACATAAAAAAAAACTTAGGATCGAGTTTCAAATTGGATCCAGGTAGAGCGGATCCAGGGTAGGCGTTAGTCGGCGCCCGGCATCCCCTCCGTTCGCTAAAAAGTAAAGGTCGTGCGGTAAAAAATAAATTTTCTTTTAACCTGAACATTCTATTTATTTGAATCGGGCATCATTTATCGATTATTTCTGGTTTCGCCCCTGGATCCAGACACCTAGGATCGAGTTTAAAACTCAGTCCAAACTATTGACACACAAACTCGAGGTGTTCTTATCATTTCTCTATTTTTTTTATTTACCAAAATAAATAAAAAATCTGCTGGGCTTTTGAATTCGTTTCTCTGCCTGCATTTTCAAGCATAAATGTTGGTTTTGGATTTTGAACACTTATTATCTTTTGAAAACTGAGAAGCACTAAATAAATTATATCAATCGAAAATGACAACACATTGCAACTGTAAGAATTCTAGGACAAAATATTACAAAAATTAAGGGAACAAATTAATTAAACTGCATTTTATTTCCTTGTTACAAGCAGCAAAATCCGAGATTATCTGCCAGAGCCGATTTCACAATTAAAAAGAAACAAGGAAAAAAATATTCAAGAAATTTTAACACTCACAAATCAATTCTCTAGATAGTAAACAACGCAAAGAAAAAAATTAAAAGAGAAAATTATCTGACTGTCTCATTGCTGCTAGCTTATCCTAGATAACAACTAAACACAAGAAACGCAACCATTTCTTATGAACTTCCTTGAGCCACCAACTTTTGAAAGATTTTTAATAATTCAAGCTTTAATATTGTGGATCAAGGTCAGACAGATCATGATTGTGCTCCAGTCTTTTTCATCTCAGCCCTGTAATGATCTAAATCAGCCAAGGCCAGCGACAGACCGGTGTTGACCTCCTCTGTCATGTCATCATCATGCTCTAGTATATCTTCTAGCTCAGAACTGTAGAGATCTGAATCAGCCAAAGACAACGACAGATCAGAGTTGACCTCCTCTGACATGTCATCGTTGTGCTCCAGTATATCTTCCAGCGCAGAACTGTAGAGATCTGAATCATCCAAAGTCAGCGACAGACCGGTGTTGAACTCCTCTGACATGTCATCATTGTGCTCCAGTATATTTTCCAGCTCATAAATATAGAGATGTAATTCATCCAAGGCCAGCAACAGATTGGTGTTGACCTCTTCTGACATGTCATCGTTGTGCTCCAGTATATCTTCTAGCCCAGAACTGTAGAGATCTGAATCAGCCAAAGCCAGCGATAGATCGGTGTTGACCTCTTCTGACATGTAATCGTTGTGCTCCAGTATATCTTCTAGCTCAGAACTGTAGAGATATGAATCAGCCAAAGCCAGCGACAGTTCGGTGTTGACCTCTTCTGACATGTCATCGTTGTGCTGCAGTATATCTTCCAGCTCAGAACTGTAGAGATATGAATCAGCCCAAGCCAGCGACAGATCGGTATAGACCTCTTCTGACATTTCATCGTTGTACTCCAACATATCTTTCAGCTCAGCCCAGAAAAGATCCGACTCAGCCAAAGCCAGCGACAAATCTGTGTTGACCTCCTCTGACATGTCAGGCAGATATCCATATTGAGCCTGCTGCTGATGTGGCAAGTCTTGGAGCTCAGATGGGTGAGGCATCTGAGGTGGGTAAAATGCCCCATTGAAGAGCAGGATTATTGCTTGGCCAGGAGTGATACAACAATTGGATGGTGGTGCTTCAGTGTATCCAGGGATGAGAAATGGATATGCACCTTTTTGTAGTATGCTGAGAAATTGATCACCAACTGCTTGTTGTTGGTAGATAGGAAGGGTAGAGACTGGAACAAACTGAAAATAAAAGGAGAAAAAGACATTCAAAAAGAGTCACAAATACAGAATCAGTTTTTGATCTAGTAGCAAAAGACAATGTTCTCTGTGTGAGAGATCGTGAATTTGAAATTCAAATGAGAAGTTTTTATAAGCAATTATAAAATTTGAGAATTTGACTCTCATCTTTTCAATTAAAAAAAACATACATAGTAAAAAAATAGTAAGCAAGAAATTCTGAAAGCTGTTGTGCTTGCACAAGAACAAGATAATAGTGGTTGACGTGCCATTAAAATTTCAACAAAAGATCATCAAATTCCATCAAAAGAACCAAAATTGATACCATATTTGCCAGCTGCTGATGAATATCCTGCTGATTGCATTGAGCAGACTCTATAGCTACACTATAAGCAGGTGGCGCCTTCTCTTCTGGATGACTTCCATGCAATTCAGGAACTAAATCTGGTGTCTCTGTGAGGTTTGTTCCAGGGACTTGGCTTCCCATCATAACTTCTTCCCAGGTTGGCAACATTACCATGTTGAAGGGCCTTGCTTCAGAAGGGGCAGCTGCCGGAGCAGCCCAAGAAGGCCAGAGAGGATTCATCTCAGCAAAGAGAAAAAAAAATTGAGAAAGTTTGACAAGTAGGACAAAGAACAAATACCAGCATTATCTTGTCTATTCTTGACTTTCGTATTTTGGTCTCTTGGCTTTCAGATTTGCTTCTCAAGTTCTTTATTTTTAGGCCTCTCCATATTTAACTGGAGCTTAGACCTGGCAAAATATGTCCTGTCTGAAATAGTCCGCCCAAAAAAAATAAAAAAATAATTTTATCTTGACACCAAAGAACTTACTAATAAGCAACGAGGGAAGGGATAATTATTTTTCAACTACTGTCCCTTTTTAATTTGCAACAGATACACCTCCAATTTTGCAAGCCCATCATTTAACAATTAACATACTGGTTGAAAAATGACATTGTCAATTATTTATTTATTATTATTTTTTCTTTGACAAATACAGACTCAAATTAGAATTCTAAATTCTTGCATCAAAAGAATCATAGATTTTTTTGTTTTATCTGGAAATTGAAATTATTCAATTAATAAAATCTTGCAATCTAGCAATGGAATTTCTTATTTGCCAGTTCTGTTCACAGCTAGCCTTCAATTACTGCACTGTAGATCGCAGTCAGCTAAGAATATTTGATCTTCAACTTATGCCTTCAAGTTCTTTAGTATTTATTAGTTTATTTATTTAGACCCAATACATGAGATTGGGAAGACCAGGCCAGAAATTATCCTCCTTGTGTACAACCGCTATTTTTATTCTGTGTACTAAATATGAGCCTCATGATGTATTCATAATTTCTTGTTATTTAGTTATATATAGTTTTGTGACAAATTTGTTACCTATATGCGATATTTTCTTGTTGTGTTGGTAAGTTGGTTGCCTGCTGCTGTGTCAAAAGCAGGACTGACACTTATATGAGGTTATCTTGTGATTAATTAATCTAATTTGTTATTTTTGTTCTTAATATCTTCTTTAAACATGGATTGGAGGCCCAGATAGAGCCAAATCAAGGTGGCTATTTTAGCTGAAAGTCTTGCTAATTCTAATGTCAGACTGAAATCACGGTATCCCTAAGTTCTGCAAGTCAATTCAATTTTTTTATTAATGTTCTACAGTTAACCTTTTATTGTGCAGTTAAGCTCAATGAAATGAGAATAGACCTGGGCTGAAAGGATAATAACACACAAGAGAGCAAATGTATGTGTGTTGATTAACTGCTTATTGCAGAATAAAGCTGGTAATTCATTTACAAAGAAAGGTGGTGCCATGGTGAGCCATACGAGATTTCATAAGGCAAGCTGGTAACAAACAGCTATGGAAGAGACAGTGGAAGCATCTCCCGGAAGTGATGCACTTGCTTTAGAGTTTTGGAGTTGCTGCGGTGTTGTTTCAGGAAAATAAACTCAATATCTCATGTCTAGCTTTGTTCAGCAAGGCCTTGGGTTCTAGGCTACTAGTGCACTTGGTCTTTCAACCTACGAGAAAGAGTTTAAATCAATTCTCTTAGCCATTGAGAAATGGAAGGTGTCAATGTTTCAAGCACTTGTGGGAACAAAAATTTGCACACCCAGTACAAGATCCTAACCAAGTTGTTAGGATCGACTATTAGGATACCTCTATTTGTAGGGTTATCTTTATATATAAAAAAATAAAAATAAAAGAAAAAACTATTTAAAAAAATTACAAAAAAAGAAAGGCAGCAGACCCAATTTACGGCCCAAAATGGTTCAAAAAAAGTTAGGCCGCAAATCCAGTTTGTGGCCTAGTCTCAAAGCATTAAATTCGGACGTTCATAATTTTCTCATCGTTTGTCGGAATTTAATGTTCTTATATTTTTTGGACCTAAGGGTCAGAGATTTATGTCTCTTCATTGTATGAGTTCTTAATTACGTATTTTTATGGGTTTTTGACTATGTCATGAGATAAGAGGTCAATGTTGTTATTTTGATGTGTTATATATGATCATAAATGATTCAATCTATCGAGCATTATTGGGAAAACAGCTTTATTCGATTCAAATGATATGAGGGCGAAAGTGAAGATTGATTGATTTGTATAATGACTTATTTGTATTCACGGATCCGTCAATTACGTCATGTGGATATATATTGGGATATATGTGTTGCCGAAAGGGAGAAGACATATTTCTCGAGTGGTCAAAAATACCTATAATATTATGAGTCTAGGTATGAGATACATTTATTATTGTTGTTTTATTTTAAGGGGATTGACTCTAGACCGACTTTAAAAAGTTTGATCTATGAGTTCCCGAATTACGCGATGTATCACTGGTTGCATGACCTATTTGTTGATATAAAAACTCTTGTTTCTCATCAATGGCCTCCAAAAGAGAGATTATTGAATTTATATGGTCTGCATGTGCATCAAATGGACTTGGCTGAAAAGGTGTATTCACACCTATATGATCTTATCTCTATTTATGCTCATAAATTGTGTATCTGTATGTGAGACAATAGAGAACATAAAAGAGTGTCTAGGACACTTAGAGAGAGACTATCCAAGAGGGATATAGCTTAGTTTCTCTACGAGGGAGTGAGTACAAAGAGATCATAACATCTAAGTTGTGAAATAAAGAGATAAGTTCGGTCTCGATTGTGATCTATCTTCATCTGATGGTTCTCGAAGGTTTTTCATACAGAAGACGCAACGCAAGAACTTAGATATATTCAAATGCTTTCCGCCTGATAATTATAAATTATGTATCTCCATTATTTCCAACAAGATCTGGCCTATGTATTTATATGATTTGATGCAATTATCGGTGGTCCATTGATACCAGTTTTATCAAAAGAGAAGTTTTTAAAAGTTATATTTTTTTCTTTTCAAAAGCGCCTAAATAGATGAAATTAGCGGTTTCAAAAAATAATATAATAGATGAAGTTGGAACCATATCAAATATTGTTATGCAGAAAATGTGACATTGTTATTTACATAGCTTCACAGATTCTTAAACATACTTGACTTAAACATCAGCAAGAGCTGCACACATTTTGCTTATTTACAAAGTTTTACTTAACAAATAGCACAACCAACCTTCTGAAAAAGTAAAGCATTTAACAATCAATACATGACATGCTTTTGTCTATGATCACGGGCATTTCCGTTGGCCGCCTCGGGTGGTCATGTCACGGTAGCAAGGGCATGAGTCATAGTTTCCATAGGTGCCTGGAGGAACACAGCTGCACCGAGAGCAGCACGTTCCGCATGCCCTCTTGCACAAGTTCGGTCTCGATGACTGCTGGCACCTCGTGGCACATGCACCACCACAATCTGATAGCCAATTTCAAGCATTACATATGTGGATTGAGGTACTTAATTTGTTTTTTCTACTGTCTTAATGGTTTCCCTTTATATAATTTTTTGCAAGGTCACATTAACTTCTTTGATAGGCCAGTTTATTAAAGCAAAAAAAAGGAACTTTCCTTCTTGATTTACTTTTTCTTAATTGAACAGGAAATGAACTCGTACAAAGCACAACTGATGATTTGGGAGAACTTAAGAAAAGTAAAATCCAACTAGCTAATTTAATAATGAAATTAATTTTTTTTACGAGATAAATTGTTAAACATCTTACCAATGACGCCTGCTTTGCTCACTTCAGACTGCAATAGGGAACAATTCGTAAGTAATTAAGTTGATAAAATTACTAAAACAAAGACAAGAGTACGATCAAGGCATCACCTGATTTAATGGAAGCACTTGACGAGACTCCACCAAACAGAGGGTTAAGAGAAGAAATACAAGGGAAGCAGTAACAACACGAGAAGCCATGGATGAAGAAAGAAAGAGAGATGGTTTTTTTATTTATATAATGAACAAGGCAAAAACAACTTGATAGCTTCGGTGTTAGAGGGTTTTAGAATTGGTACATGATTTAGAGCTCTATGGTTTTTGGCCTATTTATACAAGAGAGGAGCATGATTTCTTGTATTAATTAAGAGAGGTGATAGTTGGGAGCGCAAGTTCTAAACAAATTATACCCATTTACAGATGTCAAATTGTGATATGGTAATGGAGAATTCCCGTGAAAATTATCTCTGCTATATTTTATTTTGCACTGATTAAGATATGGCATGTGATATATTACGTGTATGTATTGATTGAAAATACCGGAAAATTGAGGGTGGAATTGAAAATTTTACAGAAGTTGCAACGAGAGTATTTACAAAGGACAGAGACAAAGGGGGACTGATGGTGTTCGGCTCCTCAATCCTATGAAAGTTATATATTAAAGTTTATCATATAAGTTTATTTTATGAGAAAAATTGATTATTTTTTAATTTATCAATTTTAATACTTTAATAATATAAACCTACATCTTGGTCCCTGTATTAATATCTGTTCACAAAAATGCACATTAACAACGAGATTGAAATTGTAAAGTTAACAGTTACAAGAGAGTGAGAAGTAATTCACCATTTATGTGTGGTTTGCTTGCAAATTCTGATTTTGATTCCCTTTGACCTTATCCAAATACTTCTTGGTTTGATTGAGCTCAAGAATACTTTGTTTTGTATGCTTTCTAAAAGTAATGAAAGTTGACACTTAGTTGATAAGTAATGAAAGTTGACACCTAATTGATGCTCTTCTTTTCCAAAAAAGAAATTCAGACCAAATTTGAAACATTTAAATATTTTCCCATCCATTATGCTTTTTTCACATTTGGTATTTTCTCCGTGACAATCTTTTTTTACAGCAAAACCTCCGATAACGTGTGAATTTGCAGTGCATATTATGTTGTTTTTCAATATAATAGAAGTATTGAAGTGTGTGGTATCTTCATTTGATCACTTCTCATTGCGTTACAGCTAAGCTTAAGCTGTTTGCCTGTTTCGATGCCTACATATTACATTATTTTTTTCATTCTTTCATTCTGTTTTGTAGCACTTTGTGGTGACGCCTGTCCAACTCTCAAAACCTTGATTCATTGTATCGCTGTTTGATTCTTTGTTTTTTCCCCTTCTTCTTTAAGGAAGTTTACCCATACTCCAACCCGGTTTAAGGTACTTTGAATCAAACAATGTTCTAGTGAAGATGTAGTTTGATGGATTTGCTCATTTGCATTACTAGCTCGTAGATCGGAACTGAGCTGGCAAAATGTATGTACAAGCAAAGTGATGTACAAGGGGAACAAACAGGGAACCAGATCTGCTGTCACATGCAGCACGGTGCGGTGATCACGTGGTCCGTTCGATCACTTTCGAGATTCGTGCTAACTTGAATCTTAAAGTACTAGCACGAATCTCAAAATAATTGAACGGACCACGCTGCTACGCCGCACCGTGCCGCGCGACAGTGGATCCGGTCCAACAAACAGGTATCCTAATGCACTAGCATCTGACAACTTTTAGGACGATTGCTCATTTGGAAATTTTGTGGGTTTGAAATGTTTACAGATAACATTTTAAACTAGCACCATTGAATATCAAGAATTTTGTGGCCAAACAAACCTTTTTTTTAAGTGCAAAAATAAAACCCATCCATTTTCATTATAAAACATTTCTCTAAATTTTCATTATAAAACCAGGTAGCAAAGCAAACAGCTGGGACCTGATCAAACAACGTAACCTATATATCAAATATATCAAACAATTGGATTTTATTTTCAAGTTTTCTAGACCTCAATATCAATAATTAGAGTTAACCAAATAAATGTGTTATTAATTGATATTAGACTTGTTCAGCTTTTAAAGCAGCCTAAGCTCTGGTACTTTGGCATTTATTAATGGGATAAAGTTGAGGGCATAATTATTTTTTATTAATGAAAGAAAGCATGGGACACGATGAATATAATTTTGCTGTAATCATTAGAAGATAAAGACATGGCTGTTGTAAATCATGATTACCCTCGCAATTTGAAATATAATAACAGAAGGAAAAAAAAGATGAAACCACTATCAAAAAAGGTGGTCAAGAGTTGTAACCTTTTTCCTGATGAAAGTTTAGTAGGTTAAAACATATTCTAGAAGATTGTAGAAGTAACACCATCACACGAAATGTTCCTTTTAGAATCTATGCAACAAAAACATGCACACAGTACATTAGTCAACACAACAGGACACCAACAATGATAACAAGGCAACCTTGTCTTCAATCCTGACATGGACAATGTCAGAATGCCATGACAAAGGAGGATGCACTCTGTGTGGATTTAAACACGACACCGCACCGCACAAGTGCTGCTACAACATGTAGCCACTTTTGTTTCATCGGAGTATTTACAAATAAACAAGAAAAGAAGCAAAATTTACTTTAAAAAGGCAACCAGAGAGCTTGACTACCAGCGAATAGAAAACATGGGATAGTAGTTACAAAAGATAATATTGAAAGACTACGGTACAGAGAGCTTGACTACCAGCGAAAAGAAAACATGGGAAATATAATTAAATAATTTTTAAAATTTATTTTATGAGTCTTAATAAATTCTTTATATTAAAATATAATGCGATATAAAAAAAATATGTTTGAAATTTTTTAAATTATTTTAAAAATGACCTACAAAAATATATTATTTTATTATTATTATTCTTGAGTCATCTTAAAAATAAAAAAAATACTTCAAAAATACCAAACATAGTCAAATTGTATATCCCATCATATTTTGATATAAAAAATACCCACAAATCAAAATTTAAAGATAATTTAGCTATATTTTCAAGTTCGTAGCAAATTTGATCGATGACTATGCATAGCACCATAGTCTAACTCGTATTCAAATACCTCAATAAAATTCAAAGTAGTTTTATGGCCAGTATTCAAGCGTTTCCCAGTGCCGCGCTCCAGTTAGAAAGGGGAATGATTGTATCTTTGAAAAAAAAAAATAGACAAAAAGATGCAGTCCCCCCACCCACCCACCCACCCACAACAAAACCCCCAAAAAATGAAAAAACAATCACAAAGAAAAAAGCTGTAATTGTAAATAATAGGTTGAGAAAGTTGGACTTATTCCAGATGTAAATGGATCAACTCCATATTAACAGTTTCTGAATATGCAACCACCGGCATGCTTGCAATTATCAAGTAGCAGTATTTTATGCACTTTTCAGTGGGCCCCACTTTTAAATCTCAAGCAAGGTAATTAGACACACCAAGCAGCAGGATTCACACTCCCATCTAAAGCAGTACAAAAAAATAAAGTAAGAAACCGAGATAAAACTTGGTAGCAGATAAACTACAACATCAGTACTGGTTTAGCAGGCCACTGTTTTAGTTCTTTTTGTACTTGTTTCTGTAACAAAAGAGAACTGATAGTGGAATATTAAATAATAAAATCAGATGGATAATCGTACAGTGTAGGTAAATATTGGTGTTGCTAGCCGGCCTAATAAAATGCCCCCAAAAACAATGGCTCCAAACCATTTTTTTGAAATATAAACCTGCACGGTAATCAAAATCAAATCAGTAGGATAATCAGGAAGAATGACAGAAAATATAATAACAGAAGAATAGTAATAAGTTGGCAGTAGACATACTTTCTGTTGCAATCAATACGGTTTGACAAGTCAACAGTCAAAATTTGCCACAGCAGCTGCCCAGTCGCAGCTAAAAGGAATGGATAGAAGGGCCATGCTGTCCCACATAACACTCTCATTACCAACTCTTTTGGGATATTTCTTTTTAATAAAAGACCATTGGAGTAGAATTGCCAGGTTTGTTTCAGGGGAAAATTAAGTGGATCAGAATTTCACTAAAGAAAACCAGTAATATCTAATTTTCCAAGACATTGATTATTAGTTCTCTGAAAGCCAATCTGAGCTTGTTCTTCAAGTTTTCGGGGCTAATAAACACAAGTTCTTGTCCATCGATTTAGAAAACTTTCATTACCATGTCCTGACAAAACCCTTCTGGAATAAAAGTATGAGAGAATATACACAGTTTTTATTTATCAAATGAGGCTCAGCATCCTCCATATTTGCAATTAAATCTAACAATTCTGAAGCGCATGATGATTAAATTGCAGAATTTTTTATATTAACTTTGACAAAATTTTGTGGTGATAAAAGAATAAAAAAAAATCAACATTTATACTTTGTTTATCTTACTTCAGGGAAGAAATGAAAGACAGATTACAGACCAGGACAAATTTGTCAACAATCAATGAACTATATGTAGTATATCATTTCAGTGACACCAAAGTTGTACACTTGTTTTCTAATTGAAATATGTTAAATTACTAGCTCTAATGTGTAAATATGTTATACTGGCTCCCATTTAAATTTGAAAAAAAAAAATAGAGTGGTGTTCAACTGAAATTTCATAAATCTAAATAAATAAACATAAATGTGTATCAACTGAAACATACCAAGGTCTGCATTGTAACCGCTAAGTGCTAGGCTACTAATACAAGCTAAACCAAAGCCAGATGTCCAATACTTAGTATCATTGCCAAACCTCAATGCAGTCAATTTAACACCGACCTTAACATCATCGTCTTTATCCTGTTGAAGCAAACCTTGAGGTCAACAAATTGGGTGCCAAAAAGGTATTCAATAAAATAAATTTTACTTGGCAGTAAACACCTGATGTGCATAAATTGTATCATACACAAGTGTCCAGAAGACTCCGGCACTGTAAAGAGGTAGAACTATGGAAGGGTCAAGACATTCTTTAATGGCAGCCCAACCTAACAAAGCACCCCAATTTAAGGTTAAGCCAAGGTATGCTTGAGGCTATCACACAGAAGAAATAGAATTATAAATAAATTGTTTGAATTTTTTTATCAAAAGCAATACAAAACTGAAAAGAAAAAAAAAAAGAGCACCAACCCAAAATGTAATTCGCTTCATGAGAGGATAAGTAAACACCAGCTATAGAGATGATGCTCCTAAAACTTGGCTGTTCAAATGAAAGATAAGATATACTAGTAAAACATGATGTATGATGTTGTTATGTAGTAGTAAAAGTGTACATTGGTCACATGAACAAAGAATACCAGACATACAAGCCATCTAAAGGATACAATCGTTAAACAAAAGACAATTCTTCCAAATGAACAAAGAATAACCAAATCACCTGTAAAAATTGAGTTGACGGAGAATGCCTAAACCAAGAAGCAGCTGAAACCCAAGGAAGGAGAGCCCCTGAAAGGGGGTCAACATGCCAGATGCAAATGGCCAGCTTTCTGTGCGTTCCACCTAACATAGGTATAAGCAAGCAGACATTCAGATTGCAAGTGTCATGTAGAGATATACAACAATAACAACAAAGCCTTTAATCCCAAAGGAATTGATGTAGACTAGAAATGAAACGGATCTCAAATACAAAAAATCAAATATGAAAAATCAATGATAGTAATAGTCACAATGATACTGATAATAATGATGATGAGAATAATGACAGTGACGATGATGATGATGATGATAGTACTAAAAATAATATAGATATCCATAATAATAATAACAATAGTAATAATATAATAATAATATTATTAATATAATAGTAATGCTAATAATAATAATAACAAGTGTCATGTAGAGATATAAATAGGTTTTTTATTTAGCAGGTGACAATTTATCAATTGAGGCATGTTATCCTGTACACTAACATAATAATCATGCAACTATTAAGAACTGAGTTAGCATTATTAACAAATTTATGATACCTTGACATCAATATCCCGATCAAGGAGATCATTAACTGTGCAACCAGCTCCTCTTAAGAGCACAGCTCCACAACCAAATAGTGCTAGCATTTTTAAATCAGGAATCTCTCCTGAGCTGGCTGCCATGGTAATTGACCTATAATTTCATACATATTATACAAAATACAATGAAAATAATTCAGAGCTCATTTCAGATATGTACTCATATATGATGAAAATACATGATACATACCACATGCAAGGCCATGCCAGAAGCCAAGTCCCAATTGGTTTATCCAATCGAGCGAGTAATGCATAAGGTCGCTCCATTTCTGGCAAGTAGACATCCACCCAGGACTGTACTGGTTTCATCGGTGCCTGCTCATCTCCCTCCTTCTCTCTGACGCCACTCGTGTAGGAGCTTACAAGAGACAACGTGTGAGGTAAAAATCCATAAAGGATCCTCGAATTGGACGGTGGAGGAGAGATTAGGTAGTGCAATTGACGGACAGGAACTGCAGGAGGAGGGATTTGGAGATCGGGCTAGGGTTTCGGGGTCTAGGAATTGAGAGGAGGAAGAAAAGCAGAAATGGAGATGAAAGAGATAGGTGCTAAAGAGATGTGGAGTTTACGCGCCGTGCGAAAGAGAGAGAGAGAGCCGCCATCAACTCAGTCAATGGTGTTTCCCCGTGTTGCGCTCCAGTCAGGTTTCTGTTTCGCTTTTACTGTTATTGGGTCGGGTTTCGTTTTTTGTCTCAGCTTTTAGCGATTAACTTCATGTCTATGCCTGCCTGCTTCTCATTCATTTTTTATGTTGCACAGGTAGTCAGGTACGAATGCAGCTGCAGGTATTTAAAATATGTATAAAAAATATTGTTTAACTGAATGATCCTTGACGTGTAGATTGAAATACATCTAACTAATTCTGCAATACAATCAATTATGGCCAGCCAGCTACAAATTAACATAACAAAAAGTAACAATAAATCACAAGACCTGAATGTCTGAAACACACAAATAGCACAATCATTATGATTAAAATTCATAAATTATAACTAGATTCAGAACTGAAATTAGCGACTACAAGTCATTAGGACTATAATTTGTTTAAACTATAGTCCACATTCTTTGAAGAACAAAAAACTCTTTTGATAAAGTATGTCTGATACATTCGATTAGAAATCAACAATAGTGATTTAATGATAATAATCTCTATACATCAAAATTTATATTTAGATTTTTTTCACAGCATTAAAACGAGCCGTCCAATTTAACCCTCGAAAACTCTCAGCACAAAAAAACCTCCAGAGCGTAGCCCAAGTGGCTCTAAAGTTTGACCTAATTCTGGAAATGTCTGAGAAACCTTGTCAACTTGCTTATGCCCAAGTGGCAAACTAGAAAATAAGTTTGATATTGTCCCTTTCCGAGAAATAGTAGTTTATTTCATCTCATATGCCCATTGCAATAATTTGATTAGGAATTCTATTCCATAACATTGATAGCTGCAATTACTGCATAGGGATTCTATGCCAGAACAATGAGGTTTGATTGTAATCTACTTAAAAACTATCGCTTGTTCAAATTGTTTTATCCTCTTGATCACCATCACATCATATAAACTCCCGTAAGCTTCTCCATTCAACTTTTCATCCTTCAAAAGTTCTTTTCTTGTTTTAGTTCCATCTGTACATTGTTGAAAATTCTATTGAAAATCTTCTCACATTCTACCATTTCTCTTTCTTAGTAAAAACTGATTTGTCCTTTCTTTGTTCTTCTTCATAGTATGAGTATCTAAAGATGATTAGTGATTATATCAAAATGATCCCATATCCTCCACGATTCTTGCAAGGTATGCGTGTTTTGTGTGTTAAATTAGGATTTTTCAGAATGAGAGAATTATGCCTTGAATTCATAGCCTAGTTCATCTACAGAATTGCAAAAAAAAAAAGAAAAATGAAGATTAAAAGGATCCCACAAAGATGTAGGACAAATACATTGTAAAGTTACCCCATTGAGGCTGTTTTTATCCCTTTAATTTTTGCAACAACAGACGCAGAGCCACTGCAACGGGATAGGAACGTCCTTTCGAGACAACGCGAAGGAAAAGAGCCCATGGGGCCCCATGAAAATCTTATTCAGAGGCACAGCGAAGTACAACCATTCATGATGAAGCTAGCAGTTATGTATCCTTCCCAGCTTGATTTTTCACGTAAAATGATGAATTGTTCATCAACTCTACAAACACTTAGGCACACTACAGTTCATCTGCATAGACATCAGGCTGGTAAGTAAGCTAATGTCTTTATTTCTTATATTTTGTTTACATTTTTGTTGATTCTTCTGAAGATACAATGCTTTACTTTTTTATATTGCTAAAGGAATGACCCAAATTTTGTTGAAAACCTTTGATACACCTTCTTAAAGAGACATCCATTTGGAAAAAAAAAATAGTTTAGATGGTCTTACATTTAAGAATAGCAGATATTATGGCTATCATCTAACAGACTGTTCACCAGGTAATTCATTGCTTACTGCACTATTGAAATTGAGAACTGAGATTAAGATGGTGTATGAGGATGGCGTGGAGGTGCCTGGCCAAATGGTGTGTACCCGTCTTTTTGACACTATCTATTTAGATTGTAATCTTCAAATTGTCCTCGCATTGTTGATTTGTGCTCAACTGCTCATTGTACAAACTCAAGGAGTAATGCTTATTGCTTTTCATCTCGGTATTAGGCATTCAGTATTGTTATTCCGATACCAGACAACTCCAATAAAACGCTTGGTGTTTCTTGCTGTTTTACAATTTCGGTCCTATGTAATGATGAAATGTATTTTATAATTTTTCTGGTTCATCTCAGTAGCCTGCACTCCACAGTGGTAGCTTCAGTACCAGTAATCAAGATGCTTGGCGCCTCTTTTTAGTTTTGCAATTTTGATTGAATGTAACGATGAATAGTTTGTCTGTTTGTCAGATAATTTCTCTCGAGGAGTGGTATGAAAAGAAGATTCTGGGCATCCTCGAGTCATTTTCAAATACTATCAGTGATGTATTTCTTTTCTCATCCATTTGTATTTCATGTCTTATAGTATCTCCACGACTTGTAGTCTCCTTAATGAACATTTAATTTGCACGATTCTATCATTTAGAACCTGGATGAGCTACAGCCAGACCAGCTACATCAGTACCTGCAGGAACTATGGTCAGATAAGTGCGATGTGCGACAACAGCTGGTACGGCAGCTATTGGGTGCATGAATTTTTCAATACAAGTTGTATCTTTTAGTAGTGTCACATGAAATGATGTGCAGCATATGTACTAAAAGATCTTTTAAAGTGCTAAATTTAAATGAGGTACGCAGGATTGGGACATGCGTAAACATTTGAATATTATGCTTAAATAGGGCAGCTGATGTATAGAGCATGACACATTTTTTTCCTGCAATCTAACAACTACATAGTTCTGTTTTCAAAGCTGCGGCAGTGTTATTAGTGCTTCAGGTCACATTAGTTTTACTTTCATATTCCAATTTGAGGGCATGCATGGCAACACAAGGATATTACATTTTCTATTCCAAGTTATGTGTGTCTAGAGTCCAGACCCCAAGATTAATTGGAATAGTTGTTTTGCAACGTTGGATCTATGTGATAGTGAAATCCGTGTTTACAATATTATTCCTTCATCTTAGTAGCATGCATTCAATACATGTTCCAATACCACTGCCCTCCGATAAGATGTTTGCCCCTTATACTACTGAACTTAGTATCTTTACATTTGATATTTCAAATTTTCTGTGCATAGACCCCTGAGTCTACCAGTAACTCTGTAGTCGCCAACATTGTTTAAACTATGATTCTTGAATTATTTCAATCCTCAAAAAACTTATGAAGTTAAAACGTTTGTAGCAGACAAATTTTTGCGTGCAATACTTGATAGCAACCGTCTCTATTCTTGATAGCAAAATGCTCTCCTACTTCCAAATTAGCAAATTTCACACTTTTGCTAATTTATGCATTATTTTCATGTGCAACAATTAAGTTGTAAATATTTTTTTAAGGTTTTATCAAAATCATTATTCGAGAACTGCAAGCAGATGCTTGAGATAATGAGCATGTGAGATTTGAGTTTAAAGAAAAATATTAGAAGTAATAAACTCCAAATCCCGATTGCGAAGAGCCAAGATCTCAAGAACCCGATTACCTTGATAAACCCCATATCAAAGAAGTAGTAGTGGCAGATAAGACGAGCTAAAGCTCGAGTTAGATCTAAGACTAACAACTCGAGAATATTAAGGATTTCGGGATGAACTCTTGCCTAAATGCTGACAGACATATTTCCGACATGCCGCATGTGTCAGAAACAGTTAATAAAAATAATAATGATATGATAGAAATGTGGTTAGATAATTAACGCTATTGTACTTAAATAGCTAAAAATACTAAATTAGACGTGTATAGGTAGAGGTTTAAAATGGATCATCCTGACCAATTCGTCTCCGGATCGATCCATGACCCTAGACCGAGCCGGATCGGACCGTGGCCAAATTTGTGTCCGTCCCGGCCGGACCGTGGTCCGGTCCAACGGTGGGTCGGTCCTCCCTTCACCCAAAACCGAGCCGTGTAGACTCGTCTCGTGCGGACCCGTGGACTGGGACCGGACCGTGACCCGGACCAACTTTTTATAATTTTTGGTAATTTTTTTATAATTTATTTATAATTATTTATAATTTTTGATAATTTTATCCGTGATCCGATCTGAAAAGTAATAAAAATTATCTTATCTATATTCGTATCCGAAATTTTTTAAAGGATAAGGATATTGTTTTGTAACTATCCATATTCTTTCATTTGGCTATTATCCATCAATATCTGATCTTATCCGATTTTGTTAAAATATTTACATATCCGAAAAAATCACATTATATTTTTTTAATTAGATTTTTATCATACATTATAAATTTAATTAATCTTATATCTAACTTTTGCTTATATATTATATTTTTTATAATTCATTAATATATTTGAACTATTAATAAATAATATTTAATTTTTATAATTATCAATTTTATTAAAATATAGTATGCAATTATTTTTCAATGATACATATAATATTTTATTTAATATCTGAAATATAACTATATTCATATCTTTATTCGTTCGATATTCGATTTGTATCCAGATATCAGTCAAATATCCAATCTATATATGTATATGTATCTAAACTATTCATATCTGAAAATTTATAACGAATACGATATAATAAAATCATTATCTGTCTGTATCCCATCCGTTTACTCGGGTGGGTTGCTACTTGCGGGCTCCAAATTCTGAGGCTGAACTTACCGGACGGACTTTCTAGACCCGTCTAGTCTAGACATCAACATCCTCTCATCATTTGTTTAAATATTTAATTTTATTATTTTTTTGCTTATTAAGAAAAAACTGCTTTTAATTAAGTGTTGGTCTCAATTCTTAAGGTGTTAGAATCATTAAGTATTATCGTAATATCATTAAATGAACAATGTAAATGTCTACTCACGGCTGCACCCACCTTGCTCCACTTGAAAAAAGAGGGTACAACTATGGCAAAAATTTTGTATGAAAAATTGAAAATGCATACCATCATGCAATTCAAAAACGACATACACTGCGTCCCCCCCCCCCCCCCCCCCCCCCCCGAATGTCATAACTGGAATGACTTTACAATTGATGAGCTCCTGATATCTATCTATCTATCCAAGAAATACAAATCTGTCATTTGCTTTACTTTATTTTGCGTTTCTTTACTCTAGAAATTCTTTAAACATTTGAAATCAATTTATTTAAAATTGATTTAAATATTTGTTTGTATTATATTCAAATAATTAAAAATCCATTTATAATTCGGTTTAAAAGTTTGATAGATTATTCAAGGTAGTATTATAAATGTTGGATTTTGTTAGTCCTGACTGTGGGAGTATATAACAATTTAATGTTCCAAATTTGTTTCTACCGATTTCACCGTCGGAGAACTACATTATTTTTTAATGTAATTAATTAAGCAGGCATTTTATTAAAAAGTGAAGAAAAAATTGTTACAGTAGATAGAATTTACAATGGAAAAGATGTAATTCAAAATGCAAGCGTGCTCTAATCTAAAATCCTAATTCCTAAAGAACACTGTATATGTCTTTTGCTGGAAGAGACACCACACCGGCCTGTTTCCTTTCTCCCTTCCATAATGATAATGGGTACCTTTCGAGGACAATGGAGAATTCCAAATCTGTTTGGTACAGTAAACTTCGATCAAACAGTAATCACCTGCCTCACTCTTTCTGACTAAACCGTCTTTGTAAAAGGAGGTTATCATCCCCTCCGCTACTTGATCAACAAATGTATTAGACCCACGCCAACAAGCAATCAAAAAACAACTGATACACAGCACAGAAAAACGATAGTTATATGTTGGAGGGGGGTTTTGTACAGAGATCATCCATCTAAAACTTCAAATGAAAAACTACCTGGGGCAGGATTGTTATATTGTATGAAATTTAGCCTGGTACCAGCAATGCAATTTTTCTGCATTCGATGATTGTTGTCAATTTAAATGACATGAAACTGCAAAGTTCCATTTCCTTTGAGAACCACATATATAAAAGGGCTCGAAAAGCTGGTAATTTTGACTCTATCCTCGGCAGAAACTTATCCGACCTGAAAAACTCATTCAACCCATCTAGATTCGAACTAAGTGATCCGATTTAAAAAAAAAATCAAATTGATCCAAGTTGATATGAACCTCATCTGATTTGATCCGATCTAAGATCAAATGATGTGTAATTCAATCGAAATTAATCTAAAAAATCTGAAAAAAAAATCAAAATATAAATTGGTCCGGCCTAACTCGATCCTGACCTGAACCGACCCAATTTCTTTCAAAAAATCAAACTGATCCGAACCGGCCCACCTGAACTCGACCCAACATAAAAGTTATAACAACTTTCTAATTTTAGAACATACATTCAATTGGGGTTAGAGGTGGCAATCGGGTCGGGTCAGTTTGACCTTCTGGAAGAACTCGGGTCGGGTCAATTTACATGTTGTGTTTTTTCAAATCTTTAATAGATTTCGATTTGATTGAAGGTAATTTGTTTTCGGGTCGGGTCGGGTCAGGTCGGGTTCGGATCGGGTCGGATTAGTTTGACTTTTTTTTAAAATTAGGTCAGATTTGATTCGGATTTGACGGATCGGACGAATTTTTCGGATCGGGTCGGATCAAGTTCTGCCAACTCTAATTGGGCTCAACTTGACCTCCATAATTTTTCAGCAATCATCAGATATAGAAATGTGAGTTTACAGGTTACAATCATTCCCAAAATTCTTTTTGAATTGGATTTTTTTTACTGACGACTATTGAAAGAAGTTTGAGTATGAATAGTGACTTGGTTGAGCAGCCATAATGGATACAATATGTGATCTGTTCTGAGGATAAAACATTTTGGTTAGTTGAGTCATCCAAAAGTTTGCCTTGGACAAATATACATTTAGAAACAATTTAAGCTGGCTGACTTTAGAGTTTAGACATATTATTTTGATTAGCACAATTAATGGCAGATTTAATGTACCAAATGGGACCCCATATTTTAATCACCTACACTTGATTTAGTTAGAAATTTGTACTATACAATTCATTTTCTTATGTGTTCTTATATATGGACCCCACAACATTTTGCTTCGCATTCCACTTTTGAAACCCATTCTTTTTTATAATCTTATGAAGTCTCTTTTAGTTATACTTAGTATTTTTTTTTCATTTTTCCTATAAAATTACTATCGATGAGGACATCTCATTTTTGGTAAGAATAAGAGATAATAAAATTGTTAAAGTTGCAAGTTCTTTTTGTCTTCTTTAGTCTTTCAAAACCTTATATATTTCTCTCTTCTTCATCCAGTGAAAAAGAAAGAAAAGAAAGTAAGAAAAAGCTATTTGACTCCAGTCTCGGTCTCCATTTTCACATGCTGATTGAAAAACAACAACAAAAAAGAACAAAAAAAAGAGAATCTAGCCTAAAGTATATTCATAAATCACAGCAAATAAATATTGAATTAAAACCAGAAATTCTAATGAGATTCCTTAAACAACACATATTATGGAGATGTGTTTGTATCATAATAATTATTATTGCAAGTTAAAAAGAAAAAAAACTAATCCAGATAATGGATAAGGACAAAATATAATGTGTTTTTTGGTAAACTTATTATTCTAAAAATACAGCAAGTATAAAAAGAGAATTGTAAACCTCTTGATCACGGTGCGAGACTGTATTAAAAATAAAATGCATGCTTCTATATTCAAGAATAATATTATTATTATTTTATTTAATTGGAGACTATAGTACTGAATATTTTTTGCATTTTTAGCATCCATATAACTGTGATGGATGCAAAAGTGCAAGGGATTTCTTTGATAGATCTTCACATTAACACTGTGCTACAAAACATAGTAAAAGAGGGAAGCAACATCAAACTGTTTTACTTTCCATAATGATTAAATTTGAAGGGAATAGAGGGAGTAAAGGGGATTGAAAGAAAATATAGAAGGTTTCATTAGATATTCATAACAGGGGGAAGATATGTTTAGACGCCAACATTTTCTCTCTTTTTTTCACATTTTTTTATATGAAGGCATATGAGTCAAGTTCTTTTTTTCATTAATAATATGTTTAATATGATTGTTCGGGAACTTTAAAAGAAAAAAATAATATCTAATGGATAAATAACTAATTCTAAAATTTTAATACGTAAATATGTAATAATGAAAGTTTTAATAGATATATAAGCAATTTCCTCTTTATCTTTTGTTCACCGAACACATCAAAATCATAAAAAGTTATGCTTGGGAAACCAGTCGAAAACCATGATAACAGGGTCTTGAAGTTTTCTATAGCATTAAGATAATTTATATATTAATTTTTCATTATTTATTTGATAAAAGTTTCAAATGTAAATAAACAAATTAATCAAGATTTTTGAAAAAAGGTCTCGAACTTGGTTTTGATGATTTAATGTCTTGATCTTTTTTCTTAGATATGGTTAACAAGATCTATATCATGTAGTCTGGCTCTTTCCTTCCAGTATATTTCAGTCTCCAATTCAAAAAATGTTCAGACAGACTAAGAGGTACAATTATATGAAAGATTGTGCGCAATTTGTGTATTAAGTCAGAGGCACAATTCGTTCGGCTGCATATTGTGTGTGCGGAACTGCGGATCAGTCTCTAGCTGGGAATCGAACTCAGAATGTGTAGATAGTGGGCCTTACCCAACACCACTGAGTTATTACTTCAGTGAAGTATTTTAATTACACTTGTATACATTATATTTCAAATAAATAGTAATCTGACTGTATATATCGCTCCACATAGAAATCTATATATGTGACCGTATACCGCATATGCACTATGTGAAGACACTCTACATGTATATTAAAATCGACATTTTAAAATCTTAATTATAGAGACTGATAAGTCAGTCATGACCTCGGCAACCATAATTTATTTATTTTATAAATTTCCACCAAAAGAATCTAAATGGCCGCGCTGAAATGGTAGTTATATGATTAGCTCCTCCTACAATTTTCATCCCAAAACAATTACAGCTGCCATGCTAAAAGTTATCACTGTGTAGGATTGGATACAAGTGGAGATATTCTTATATTTATATCTATTGAATTTTTTAATCATATTTTATTTTCATCCGTTAAAATAATTAAATTTGTATTTTATTTTTATCCATTAAGAATTTTACATAATGAACGGATGATGAAAAATAATGAATAAAAATAACAATTAAATGCAAAAGATATATGATTTGGATAGATAAATAATATTAATAAAGCGCGACAATGAATAATGCTTTAGATATAACAAAAATCATATAATTTCACCTCAATTAATATTAAAAATATATACTAATTTGAATTTTACTAAAAAATAAAATAAAATATTATATATATATATATTATCTATATATTTATATAATTTATTTTATAGATAATAAATATAGAATAGATTTTATTCATATTTTTATTTAATAAATTAATAAAAAAAATATTATTCATACTCAATAAGTTAATATAAATAAAATCTCATCTCTTAATAAATATAGTATGGATAAAAAAAAAATCAAATGAAAGCCGTCTTTTATTGACAGCCTAACTAAAATTATCAAACCGGCAAAAATTTACAGCGATCCAAATATTGCTGAGGCCAGAGGATCACGTGCCTTGTCAGTCAGCTCGCACGTGAAGTCGGTGCAGCGCACAACCCAAAGTATTGTCTTGGTGGACCCGGTTTACTGATCATCCCAGAATCGCTATTTTTTTTTCATTTACTAAATAAAGTTGTCTCCGGTCGCATAAACCAAAAACCACATCTCTGTGTCTCTATTCCAGGTAAATAACCTAACCCTAGACGAAGTCGGCGGTCGGCACCCACTACTAGCGAACGCCTCCTACTTGGCCCCGATCTCTCCGTCGTCTTTCCTGTCTAGATCGGTGTAGATATTTCAAATTTAGTGCGTCGCAGTGCCTCCGATGGTGCCGGCTTTCTTTTCTGCGTCTCACCCCCGATGGCGATGTGTTTCTTCGCGTGCTTGGACGGGATTAGATCGAGACAATTGCCTCTGCACCTTGCTAGATGCCAGTTCCAGCGCTGACAGCATGACCGAGGAGCAGCACTGACTTGTTCCTCTCCTGCTCGAGATCTCCTCAATCCAGGGCTGCGCCACATTGCCGAAGCTGTGGCAATCGTGACTTGCCCTGACTCGATTCGACAATGACTCGAAATCTGTGCAAGATACAGTGAGTTTCGCTTGATTTTCTCTCTGCAAAAGTAACAATCGTCAATTTTGTTTTGCCTCAGTCTCAGCCATGCTTGATCGAGTTGTGGTATTGATGAGATAATTGTCATTTTTTCCCTCAATCAACAATAATGATGAACATTTTGAATTAAGTACGATTTCTCCTCATATCATGCTTAATTAATAATACCAAATAACATGATAAGTGTATATAGATTTCCATAGAGTACGTGCAAACCGTAGGTTCTAGGTTCCTTTATGAATAAATATTGGTATGAAGTAGTCCGTATGTACAGCTATTAGTACTGTATGATGATTCTGATTATTGACACAATCAACTATTTTGTATATCACTTTCCAGACTTTCCTTGAGGTGTCATAGATAAATGATTTTGTGCATTATTGATGTAAGAGATTACACAAGTAGGAAGTGACAGCTAGGGTTTTCATGCCTCTGGTTGAGTACCCTTTAAACCATCTCCGAGTTAACAATGTGAGAAGAAAACCTCATTCTGCAACAGCGCACTTCCTAGTTTTTCAAATTCCAATAGGTATTTTCTTGTCCAGCCCGCTCTAATTTCTAATAAATATTATGTTCCAGTAAATCTATTATAGTTAAAGCTGTGTTGTTCATGTTTTCAGGTCAAAATTCAACAGCTGTCTGAGCACGTTTTCTAATTTTCTGACCTTGTTTCCTCCCATCCAACAATACCTGAGTTCTCTCCTCTTTGCCTTTATACTATGTTCCCACTTCATGTACCAAACTCTCTTCCAACTCAAAATCAACTCTTCCCCTAATCGCTTTACTTTGGGTGTAGAAAAACACCTCTGCTGCTCAATCAATCAACCTCTCGACTTCTCCCCTTGAAGTCCACCTCAAATGGGTGACGCATGCTCATTTCACCTGTTGTTCGATCTTTTTATGACTTCCCTCTGTTTTGATGTTCCTTTTTCTTTTTAAAAGCTAGGTTGAGAGTACTCTGTGTTTTTTGCTATCCACTTTGAAACCGACATAGCCTTGGTGTGTATTTTGCTAGCTAATATCTTTAACTATAGGAGTGACTGTTTGCTTGTCACTATATAGATGGTCGTACAATGTTTTTCTTCATACTTAAAAATTAATAGCGTTTATTTGTAAGATTGGTTGAACGTGAACTCTTCTGTTTCACATCCTTGTCAAACTGTACCTAAATTTTCAACAGGTCTGCTATTTTGTAGTGTGTTCAAGTCTGAACTTGCACACAGTTTTTTAAAAATAAAACTGAAGCAAACTAATTTATCTGTAGTTCAAGTGAGTTTAATTGATATTTTCTTTCTATTTCTGTTTATGGCAGAATTTGTGCATTCTGTTTTTTGCTAGTTGAGATTTGTTGCTGCTAAAATATCAATTTAGGTTAGTTTTTTTTCCAATTACGGAATGTAATGCTGTTAGACCCAATTTTTTGTCAAGAATTAAGACATTATGCAATAAGTTCTTCAAGATATGCATTGCATGATAGAAGTACCCTACTACATATGCTTATTGTGATATTTTCTTATATAAAGCCATATATTATCATTTTGGGAGTAAACATAAATGGGAGTTGCTAAACTTCAATTACAGGTCAGGGAGGAGGAGGAGAAATGGTAGAGGTGGACGTTTACCTCAGGATTTCTGAAAGTGTCACATTGATGAATTGTAAAACTGTGATTTTATGTTACTTTACTAATAATCCCAACTCAAAAGGTACAACTTTTCTCTATTCCTTGCACCATTTCCTGTACCAGCTAATGCTTGACAAGTGTGGTGCAGGAGTCTCTCATTAGTTGAGTCATTGCCTTAGTCATGATTTTCTGAACACCATCACTTTGTTCATCATTGTGAAGGTTTTGCATGCCACCCACAGGTTTTGTTCATCATTTTTGAAACTGAGACCGACGCTGAGCGCAGTCCCCATCTTTGTCCAGGAAGACAACTTTACTAAAATCATCAAGGCCAAAAGGTCAGGGACAAAAATATACTTCATTCCGCTCTCTCAGATTGATTGAGGTAAGGGAAAGCATTGAGGAAAAAATGGCCAGGTGTTTGGTTAAGCCACTAACAGGTCCTAATTTTTTTCACCAGTGCCTTAGCCCAGTTCCTGATGCATCCTTGGTGCTCTCCCTCTATTTTCTATAGATATTTTAGTTATTAACTAATGTCTTTTGAAACATTCCTTGGGGTTCAATGGAAAGTTTTTTTTTCTGTATAAACAAATTGTGAATAACATGATTTATGTTAAGAGAGAAATGTGTGTACCTTCTTTATTTTATTTCTATAACTTAAAGGGCATCTGTATAACTTGTTCTTACCCATTTTTCTGTTTTTAAAGGCTAGAGAATGTAAGCATTTGTAGTGTGCTGTCTTATTTTCATCCAAATGGCTGAGGACATTTATATATGCTTTCCGATTGGGTTTCATTTCTAGCCTACCCCAATTTATTTGGGATTAAAGGCTTTGTTGTTGTTGTTGTGGCTGAGGACATTTATCCGTTAAAAAAGAAAAGCATGTATAACACACTAGCTATTTTCTTGCAAATGGCTGAGGAAGTTTGTTGGAAAAAAGGAAAACTGATAAGTGTCTTCATCCATCATAAATGTAGGAACTCTATTCAAATTTTTGTTGTTGTTGTGGCTGAGGACATTTATCCGTTAAAAAAGAAAAGCATGTATAACACTGTAGCTATTTTCTTGCAAATGGCTGAGGAAGTTTGTTGAAAAAAAGGAAAACTGATATATGTCTTCATCCATCATAAATGTAGGAACTCTTTTCAAATTTATGTTTTGATTGCCCAAAAAACCTTGGCTTATGACCCCGTGTGTGCTTTACCATTGGCCTAAAATCACAAATGTGACCAAAGGATTGCTTAATGTTAAATTGGAACAAGGCAGATTGTTTGGACTTATATATATTTTATGATATATTAAATTTTGAACTCGACTTGGCCTTGAAATTTTTGGACTTTGTTTTGGAAAAAAAAACTCATATTGCATTTTCTAAATAGGATTTTTTTCTTTTTGTCTTACAATGGTTGATAACTGGATCAAATCGAAGAGGGAGAACTTGGAAAAGGAGTACAACAGAATTAAAGAGATAAAATTAGGAGAGGTGTGCTGATCTAACAAAAGAATTGGGCATACAGGTTGATAATTCTTATCTGAATTTTAGTTCTTTTGGAGTTGTTGGATCTTGCAAAATAATTTTTGGGTGACATATCTTATGAGTATTACAAATAATGATTGTCACATGTTTAATTGTTGGGTTGCAAATGTTGTTATTGTGATTTTTGTTTAGTTGTTGGAAGTGGAAGTCACATGATGGAAGATTTTACAATGTTGTTTTGAAATATCTTGTTCAAGCTTCTTTCTAAAATATCTTCAACTTGCAAGTCTCTTTTGCAAATTCTTTTCAGAATCTATGTTAAACTTTGTGCCATATATTAATGAATTTATACATTATATCATTAGAGTTTTTTCTTGATTCCCAGGTAGCTTCATAAAAGTTCAAAGCTTACAGTTTGATCCACTGTTTATAGTTTTTCTGTTTAATGCTTTTTCTAGTAAAGGGGGCTAGAAATTGAAAAAGGTTGATGTCATTGTGATGTATGTGGGGAACTGAAAAAAATATTGTTTTTTAGGGCTCTGTTATGATGAGCATGCTCATACAAACTTGATATCATCCTTTAGTACTAAAGGCAAAAAAAACATGTTTTTAAGCGATTTTCTCAAAGAAGTTATATTTTATGAAGCTTTTAGTTTAGAGCTAAAACTATATTTTGTCATTGTACTATTATTTAATGTGCTATGAAATATGTTCTTTCTGATCACCTACTTGTGATCCATGTAATATTTACAGATGAATGAAATTGGGAGGCTTAGACCTCCAACTTTTTGATAAAAAAATGTTCTTTCTTGGGATGCAGTTGTTATTAGATTCTTGCGATGGACTAGAAGAGTTGGCCATTATACGAGTGATAAGATAACAATTGTAGATTTCACCAAATCATTGGCCTTGCATTAGTTGAAGCACGATTTACTTGGTGAGTTTCTAGGGATGCTTAATTTTGTTCATTGTTTTCAGATAGTTGTTTCTTGTGACGAGCTTTTATTTGAACAGAGCAAATCATGAGTTGATGGCCCTATTTAATATAGATACATTTTGATTTTCAATCCCATTTGTCAAAGAACCCAAAAGAATAGTAAAACAATTGTAAATGCCAAAATTAGGTCATACTATAAGATTTTTCTGATGTGGCTTGCATCAACCTTTCAATCGACAAATAACTCAGGAGAGATGAGGAGAGAGGGAGGGAGATAGATCAAAGGGAGGTAAAGTGAGGACAAGACTATATTCGGTCAGGACAAGATGTGAAGGAGGCGAAAAGGTGGAGAAGAGGGTCCTAGTCAGTGCCATCTGCCATCGTCATCAGCGGCCCTATGTCAAGATGTGGTTATAGAGGCGGTAATGTTGGGTGTTGTTTGTATTTCGAGGTGTGGAAAAGAGAGTTAAGTAACAGAGGAGTGGAGAAGAAAGAGGGAGGAGGCAGGGGAGGTCGTCGTCTAATGTCATAGCCCTGTACTCAACTTTTGTCGTTGATCTCGTAATAACCGACTATTTTTTGCTCTATTAGGAGATTAAGTTGTCCCTTATAGACATACGGTAGTCAGGTGTAGACCTCCTATCATCCTGGCAACTAGCTCAGCTAGAGTCACAATAACCCTCAATATTCATGTGCCCATTTTTTTTTTTTGAAAATCAGGCCCTTCTCTAGTGTATTTTTCAAGTATCTTAGGATATGATTTACTGTGTCCATATGGATCTAGGGTCATGTATGTAGTGAATCACCACGTTCACTATAAATGAGATATCAGGACGAGTGTGATCCAAATAGATCGATCTGTTTATCATTCTCTGGTATCTCATGATCAACCTGATCTCCTATATTTGTACTCATCTTGGCTTTCACATCAATCAAGAAATTGTAGGCCTTTAACCTAACATGCTTGTTTCGTGTGTAAGTCTATCATATATTTTCTCTAGACGTAACAATCATCTTTGCTCCACTAACACAATCTAATAAAGTACCTAAGTTGTCCTATATCTTTTATCTCGAATATCTCCCCATGTGTAATTTCCCCTTCATCATCCACATTAATGATCATAACATAGACATATAAAATCAACATAGTGATATCACCATCATGTTGCTAAGAAAATACCGTGTGATTTGCATTAATTGCTGATAGCCTAGGTCTATCATAATCTACATGAATCTATCAAACTAGGCCCAGGGAGACTCTTTTTAACCCAAAGAGCGACTTCTTAAGCCTGAACGTTCATACATACTAGCTCAAAATGGTAACTCTTATAACCAGAACTAACATAGGAACTTCTAGTAAGTTTGGTAAACTCACATGCATCACATACAAGCTTTGATTTATCAGTTTTTTCAAACAAACTAGGATATAACCTACTCAAAATATTAAAGGAAGGATGTCTCATCCGCTGGTGATCAAGCATTAACACATTCTCAGCATTCATCTTAGATCCTCCTACTCCTTCCCTTTACCATAGATATCAATGCTGAGTCCATTCTTTCACGATCCAAGCATCATAGTCTCACTATGCCATGTGTCAGTCCCAAATCTTCGATTAGTCCATTTCTCCTAGAAGATCACCTTGAGAATATCAAAAGTAGCAACACATTTTAGTTGGAGTATGATGACAGTAATGATTAATAAACTTATTGAAAATGAAGGAGTATGCAAAATATTAGATAAAATTACAAAATCATAGTTTATTGTACCCTTATCGACAACAGGTTATGTTGTGCCATCAACGGTCTGGATGCTCTCTGATATTTCTAGGTGAGTATAAGGAGAGAACTTACGAACATTACCTATTACATGTCGGAATGTATCAGAATCTACAATTCATTATGGTGATCTAATGGTGGATATAAAGGCAAAATCATATGTTGTCAGTATCTTTGTTCGAATGAACATAAATAGTAGCATTACCTTAGGACTTGTATGATATGGATACCTCCTCAGTCACACTTTCTTATCCTCATTATCTGTTGTGTTGTTATTTGTTTCCGCCTAAGTATCTCCAAAAACGCTTGGTCCTCTTCAGTAAAGACCAGTCCAGCTTCTTCTACTATCGTTGGATTTTCCCGGTAGCCTCCTCTTTGGCCTCGACCATGGCTCTAGTTTGCCCACGTGCACTTCTCTCACTCGGGTGGTTTAGCACAAACCTTGCTCAAGTGTCCCACTTCTCCACAGTTGTAGCACTTGCAAGTTTCCTCCTGGATCCCTATCATACCTGAGTTTGTGACTACCAACGCTAAACGCATTCATACATCTCGTTTAGCCTCTGAATGTAAATGCATGCGACTCCCTACATCATAATAACCTCGTCTAGTAAGAGATCCTCACCTGAGCTAGTAACACCACAGTGCTCAAAAGTCGAATTCATCCTTAGAAAATGCATAGTTCTTATGTGTGCATCTCGTTCCCTTCTCTTACACTTCGGATCTTTGCAGCAAATTCATCCTTAGAAAATGCATAGTTCTTATGTGTGCATCTCGTTCCCTTCTCTTACACTTCGGATCTTTGCAGCATGCTATCGCTGATAAGTAATCATATTTTGTCCACAACTTTTGGGTTGACCAATCTCCTTGCATTACTGTTTCTATCTCGCGTTCGATTTGAAACACCCTCATGTTATTCTCAATGCCCGCAGAGATCCTCTTCAACTTAGCACAATTTTTTTATACTCGAATGCCATTCAACGTGACCACAATCGACAAACCATCGAGTTGAGAAGCCAAGTATACAATATGTGTGTGGTCCTCCACTCATTTCATCCGACATTGTCCTATCTTGGCTTCTTCTCCCTTGTCGAAATCCCTTTAGGTTCCTCTCGCTAAAACACCCTTAACCTAGCGCGACCAACTCGGATATGTGGCTAGCTCATCACACTTTAAATCCACAGTGTGAGATCTAATTTGACTGATTGTGGATGTGTCAAGGCTTTGAGTCTTTTTGACATCCTCACGAGATCAAACAATGTCTTCATGTTTGTTGGATCTAGTGTCGCAATAAACTTCTCCATTGATCCAGCTTTTTCATCCATCAATATCAGTTCTCACAATTTTGATTTGTTTCAATTTTTTTTCATGGAACAAACAAACTATAACATCCTCTCTTTTTCTCATTACAGAGACTTAGAACTTAAGCCAAACTTAAGCCAAACTAAAGCCATGTGAAAGTAAAATTAAAAGAAAAAAAAAAAGCACACGCAACAGAAGAACTAGTCATGATCTAGATTTAAAAAAATAAATACGATCTGGTGAAAACTTCAAGCCAGGCACGAGCAATAGTGAGATGCAAACGAAACCTGTTCTGACTACCCGTTCTAGCGACCACCTGGAGGGCGACGCACAACCTGAAAGGAGACTTAGGACCTCAGAGACGGGCTATGCGCAACATGTGTTGCGCGCTGGTCGATGCATGAGACAGGACATCCAGACGCGAGTGGTATACCCTTATTCCTTCTTTTCTTTGGCTAACCCTAGAATTGGCAGCTCTGATACTAAGCAGAAATCTGAATTTATTTTATTCAATCACTAACAAGCTTATTATATAAGCGTACATCGGAATGCAATAGAAAATAAATTAAGTTGAAAACTACATAATTAAAAATCACTAATTGATACTAATTAGTATTTTCTATTTCAATAGAGAGAGCAATGAAAAATGTTTGTCAATGGACGAGAGAATCTCTTTTGAATCTCTTTTATAATGGCATTCTTTTGAATCTCTTGCAAAATTCAGTGAACCGATTAATAAATTTATTAAATATAAGGCATATGCAGAGGTTAATTTGGAATGGAATTAATAATGTACCATTATACCTAATTTGTTGAAGGAATTTCATTGTACCTATCAACCACATTACATTTTTAACCCTCTTAAAGCCAGTAATGTAAAGAAGTGAGTAGAGAAGTTGTAAGGGGATTATATGAATAGTTTCAGTGAACTTATTAATAAAAAATTGTTAATTATCAGGCATAGAAAGAGTTTAATTGGTTTCCAATTTTAAATTTGCAAAACCTCAAGTGATTATTGCTTGGAAAAGATATGACTCGTAGAAATAATCCTTCTAGGCTATTGATTGTAATGAAAGTGTCGGTTCAGTTCTTTCAATGTTTGGGGAGGGATAACATCAATTCATATCATATGATTACTATTTTTGTTTTCTTTTGCACATTTGTGATCTGGCCATCCATCATGATTTAACATCATGGTAATTATGTGTTTTGATCTTTTGTTGTACAAATAGTAAAGCAGTTGAACAGTTGGGGTTCTCTCTGATAAATTCATCCATGCCCTATCATGTCTTTTCTTTAACAGTTTGGTGTAGCATACTCTTGATAAATTCATCCATACCTTGATAGTTTTAATAAAAAAGTTGCAGATGAAAGCTCTTATTTCTATTGAAATGTTTCAAGGATGATATGGTTTTATTGGATGGCAGGAAGAATTAAATTATTTTTGTAATGAAGTAATACGATAAGTATGTAAACATTGAGTATTGCTTTTCACTTGCGTCATGCTTGATGCGATGAACAATTTGCAATTTGTACAAAATATTGCTCTTCATTTTTTTATAGATGTAGAAGAGCAACAATGAAGAAACAAAATACAGAACTAGAAGGCTTATGAGGAAGCTGATGCTCTTGAAATGAGGTACTTAACTTTTTAGGGTGATAAATTACTAATACTTTCTAGCCTGCTTTGCAAACTTTAGGCATCGCAATTGTACATGAAAAGAATTTGCAAACTTTAGGCATTTCAATTGTACATGAAAAGAATTTACTGGAATAAGAGTATTGGTTTTTCCTCTTTTGGCATTCCTTTGGACAATCATATGAGCACTCTAAGCTAGGGTCTGACACCAATTTCATGTCACTGTTTCAAGTAAATTCTTTGCATTGAAATAAAAAAATGTGATCAGAAAAACAAATTATAGCGGTCTACGTTCTTAGTTCTTTTCATAATTAGATGAGTAAATTTTGAACACTACTGGTCTTTTTTTGTTCGTTTCTTTTTCCAGAATTGGAAGGGTGAATCGCAAAATTCGTGGGATACTAAGGGTGTGTTTGGATGGTGTAGAATAGCACTGTTTTGGGAATAGCAGTACTGTTTTCGGGTTAACAATCATTCAAACACAATTAAAATCGAAAATAGCAGCATTAAATAATAATTATTATTAAATAAAATACTAAAAAATAATTTCTCAACTGCTCTCAAGTTACCATCCCAACAACATTTTATTAACCCGAAATAGTAAAAATTAGTATTATTTTTACATTTTTCGAGATATTATTTTTATATTTTTCAAGATATCACTAACTTCATACTATTTTCAACTACTAACCTAATCAGTGTTATTCTTTCACTAATCTTTTCACCATCCAAACACACCCTAAAGGTGTGTTCCTACTTTTCTTTTTTACATTTAGTCATCATGACATTGATGCAACAATTGTGTTCATTTTTTTTTTAATCCGGAAAGCCAATCATAAATTTGGACATATTTTTCTTCTCTGATGCCAAGTCACATGTAAAAAAATAAATAAATCTGTTCCTAATTTTTGAAATCCGTAGGTTTCATGTTATCATAGAATTTTATCAAATTTTAATTTTAATACTTTGTAAATCAATTTGTTGCAGGGGTGTACAGGTGTAGGATGGAATAGCAAACGCAATGAAGTGCAGGGCGTGTTATTTAATTTGATTGTTGTTGTTGCTTTGTGGTGCGTGTTTATCAATTGTTGCTTCTCCTCACTTCTTTTTTCCCCCTTTTGTTGTTTTTCTTGCTGGCTTTTCTTACATGTGATCGGATGAGGCTGATGGATTTGGAAAGAAAATCTGTGGAATAAGCTCGTACTGTCCTGTTCATGAAGTTGACGTGCCTGGGAAATTAAGGTTCGCCCAGCATGTAGATAATTAACGGTACCGTCAATTAAACAGCATGGAAAGAAAATTGAAGCAGTTTTAACAAGAAGAAAACTGGGCCAGTTTTAACAAGCAGTTTTAAAAATTCTCGAGGTATTACAATTTAGGCCCAACAAGAAGATAACTGGGCCGGTGATATTTCAAATCTCCGCCCAATAATAAGTTAAACAGGCCGATTTGAATTTAAGTCCTGGCCCGATAGTAATAAGAAAAGACTGATAAGTTTTAACATTAGGCCCATATATTATAAACGGGCCGAGAAAAATTTAACATACGGCCCATATATACGATAAACGGGCCGAAAATTTTTAACTTTCAGCCCATAGATACGATAAAAAGGCCGAGGAAATTTAATATTCGGCCCATATACGATAAAAAGGCCGAGAAAAATTATGTTCCGGCCCGTTAACTAATTAAAAAGGTCGCTAAATCTTTACCGGCCCAGAAACAACATTTCGATATACGATAAACAAGACGTGAAATTTTGGAACGGCGGGGAAACAACATTTCGACTTACAAGATAATAAACAAGCAATTTAGATAAAAGATACGCAGCCGGGACGACACGCAATTTAGATACAACATTTCGATATACAGGCCACGAAAAAATAATCACGACTGTATAGTGGACGATTATTGCGGCCCATTAAGCGCAGCATCATAGCAGAAAGAATTTTTTTTTTCTGTCAGCGGATATAAGATAACTGATTTTCACGCTGAAGCTCAAGGACAGGTACTGCGGTTATAATTAGTCAGTGTATTTGTTCCCAAGTTCTCTAACCTACTAAGTATAGCTCCTGACTAACATTTTCAAATATTATTATGAAATATTAATAACAACTCCACAGAGAATATACCCTACATATCAAGCAATGGAAATCCAACCACGACAAAAAAGAAAAAGAGAATCCATCATAAAACACAAATCAGTCCAAAACCAAGAATAAAACCATCACAATCCAGCAAATCCCATAACTGAAAACAGACTAATTACATTTACAATTTGCCTAATAATAATTACCCAAAGCAACTTACAATAGACGACAGATCAGACAGACAATCATATACAAATACGCATTTTCCAGATTGCATTGATTAAATTTCACAAGGCATTAATCGATAAAATTATGCACTCATCCACATATAATCATTCTAAATTACTGTCTTGCAATAATGCTACAAAAAGCAATTACTTTGCACTACTTTTGTTCGTATCAATTGTCATTGGTTTATTCAAGTTTGGACCTTATTTTTATTTTATTTTTTTTATGCTCTCAACCCAAGGATCAATAGGGTTTCATGAAAAATGCCATCATGACACAATCTCAATTTGCTTGTTTTTAGGCTCAATTGCACAATTGCAGTAACTGCTCTATATAGAAGAATTTTTGATCCAAATACATTTACTCTTGAAAGTAAAAACATAAATTTTCTAGAGAGAATGTACCTTGCAAAATTGAACATTAGTTGCTGAAGGCACAAATTTGATAAGATGCCACCAAAAGTCCAAAGAAGTACTAAATCGGAGCTCAAAATAAACATATAACTTGGATAACGAACTTGTAAAGACTAGTTCTTTGTTGCCCTCTGGCGCAGCATGTCATTTGAAAGGAAGATCCACTGCATACAAGAAAAATATTTGACAGTGACAGAACAGAAACATCCTATTTAATGGTACACAACACATCACATATATTCATATGAAGACGTTAAGGATACAGACATGTCAGTTTTGACGTTTAAATCCAAAAATCCAGGTTAGATTTAAGGTTTAACACCAAATTAACTTTGATATACACCTGTTAGATTTGGATACAGTCTGATTTGTTTAATCAGAGTTCCACCATTGCAATCACCTCTCCTAGGGCAAGCACATACATATACAACAACCGCATTAGATAGTAGAAAAACAAAGTACAGAAAAAGGAAAACCCAGTAGGATGTTTTGACTTTTATCTTTTGTGCTTCATAAAGTGAGGGATGTACAAAAAAAAAAGCAACAATGGGAGGAAAGAAGGAAAGAAGAAAACATTCAACCAAGAATATTATTTCTACCAAGCCTATGTTAAATTTCTAATAAGACGAGCATCAAGTTTATGTTAAATTTATTAGAAGGAAAGAAGAAAACATTCAACCAAGGAAAGAAGGAAAGAAGGAAAGAAGAAAACATTCACCTTGTAATTGTATGACACAAATTTAACGAGCATCAATAAATAATAAGACGAGCATCAAGTTTCAGATGACTAAATGTGATATTATTTCTAACTACATGCACAAACATGATATTTTCATGTAATTCATACAACATCGAAGTTATACCTAAATATGCATGCAGACAAAATTTTGACAGCAATCTGGAGACCGCTCATATCCCCCAATTATGAGGAGAAAACAAATAGGTCAGACATCAAATAAGGTAAAACATTTGTGTCAAACAATCAGAGAGATTAAACTGGACTTTTCACTACAAAACTGAACCACAATCGTTAGAAAAGTAATAACTGATTGATTTTTCATTTAGGTTGTTGTAACAAAAATTTTCACGTGACTGCCTTTCAGGATTAATTCCACCCACAAGAACAAATCAACATAGAATAAATCTAGCACTAACAATAGATCAGACTTTGTATACCTCAACAAAATTGTGAACTAGAGACATGCCATTCGACTATCATTTTGTTGGAAAACAGGCATCGATGCATCCCATCCAGAGACTTGCAAAACCACATCTTCCGACTTCTATATTATAATTACCAGATGCAAGAAGAAATAATAAGTACAAGATTTAGAGGTAGCGTTAGCACAATATTACAATGCAATGTCAATGAATTCTATGTTTAAAACCAAAATAAACTACCACCAAAAGATAACACTAAAATAAACTAACACATCAAAATCTAATCTGGAGAGAGAGCATCCAAATTGATTTAGCTTCAAGTCCACATTGGCACTCATTGTTGTTTTAAATATACATAATACTAAAAGGTTTATACTGGTATGAACTAAAAAGCATGCATTTATGCAAATTGACGGGTATGAATCTGCTATTATTTTGGAATTAATTGTAGGATTCTACTTCTATTTTTATCTATCAATGTTAAATTGTTAAGTGATAATTGATACTTATAAATACATTCCACAATCATATGTATGTATAATATCATAAGTTTTCTAATTTTCATTTTATAGTCTTTGCGAATAAAAGAAATTATATTTAGTGGTAAGGAAAGATGAACTAAAAAATGCATGCATTTATGCAAATTGACGGGTCCGAATCTGCTATTATTTTGGAATTAACTATAGGATCCTACTTTTATTTTTATTTATCAATGTTAAATTGTGAAGTGACAATTCATACTTATAAATACTTTACATAACGATATGTATGCATAATATCATAAGTTTTCTAATTTTCATTTTATAATCTTTGCTAATAAAAGAAATTATATTTAGCGGTAAGGAAAGATGATTTTTTGTTTTATATTTAAGTATCTTCTTTCAATAAAATTCTAATATTATCATTAATTAACATAATAAAGAAGATATATGAAACAATTTTCATTAAAATATGTGAGTAAGTCTTAGTTAAAACATAGATAGTAGAGGCGACATGATATTATATCTAAACAAAAAAGAATATGAAATCTGAACCATTGCTTATAAATAAACAGTGGCCAATGATGAATAAGTCCTACAATTGATCCATAATAATAGTAGATGAGGTGCCTTAAATGAGGTAGTACTTATGGCTATGAGCATCTCAAGCAGTGTTATGAAGTCCACAATTCTCAATAGCATTATAATGATTAATTAGCCGTCTGTGCTGCTTCTCCCTAAAAATATTTTGAGATATTCATGGCAAATAGGAGGCACCTCGTCACCTCCGGAATGTATATATTCTTATTTTCTGCAGCACATGTAGTTTGATGTACAATGTCATTATCTTGTAAGAAACCTTACATTGCCACGTTGGTGTACTTCGTGTATTATCTACGTGTAACACCTTCACCTTCTTCTCAAATCGTTTTTCCACCATCTTATAAAAAATCTTGAAGCACTCTAGATCTTCATCCTTACTCCTTACTCAACAAGTACAACCAAGTCAATCCGACTGTGATAATCAATAAAAATGACAAACCATCTCTAACCATATAGAGAAGTAAATATCAAAACACGAAAAACTCCTATTAACAAAGGAGGGATATGTTGCTCTCGTGTGCTCAACAAACTTATAGGCATAACATACTAGTTTAGCCTTGTTACGCCTTGAGTACAAATTAGGGTACAATTTTCCAAGTATAGTAAACGACATATGGCCTATGACCTAAACGACAATGCAACAAGAACAACTCCAACTCTGTAAACAACGACATATGGCCTAAACGACAATGCAACAAGAGCAACTCTAACTCTGAAGTGTCTACCACACATGATCTTTGATTCAAACTTTTTCTCCTTACTTGAGTCGCTACAAGTCTTCACTTCTCTTACCAACAATTACCCTTTCTATGCTCAGCTTCTGCAACACAATATGAGTAGGAGATAATGAAACTACACAATTAAAGTCATCTACCAATTGCATAACTAATAGGAGGTTATCGATGAAATTAGGAATATGCAAAACTGATGTTAGTTGGAATTCCAGATTACATGTTATATCCATCGATATTGAATCATAAAATGTATCGTGTATCATTATATTTTATATCAAATCTTGTATCAAGTATCGTATCGTATTGTTAAAATATGTTAATCTATTTTTGAAATAATAAAAGGAGTTATAGTAAGTAGCTAACAAAAAATATATTAACTAACAAAGAAGCTATCGTCATGTTTAAATAACTAAAGAATATATTAACTAACAAAAAAACTATCATAATGTTCTACTAACTAACAAAAAAAACTATCACCATCTTTAATTTTACTAACTAAGAATATTAATATCATCTAAACTATCATTATCATTAAGAGACATCCTATATCAATAATAACTACTGAGAGTTAACGAACTGTATAAGAAATAGATATTATATATTATGGAAAAGTAAAAGGACTAGTTGTATCAAGAATTAAGTTCTTATCAATATTTCCAAAATCACAACTTCAAAGCTGACCTAATAGAGACAAGGCGATTCACTCCTTGATGGTGACGGCTACAGCTTGCACGCTAGAGATGAAAATGGAACTCAATCGACGAAGCCTTTCGTTCTATGGCGTGCGATTTCAAAAATTGGAGTATCACGCGATTCTATATGATGCGCGTGTCGCTCGCTGTCTCGCACACAATTCCTCCGATACACTTCGTCTCCGATACAAAGGCACAATTCGTCCCGTGCTCTCCTTGAATCATATTGACCTGTACAGTATGAAACACGCGTCGTATACGATACTAACATCTATAGTTATATCCCCAATCCCTGTTATTAGACATAGCAAGTCATCGACTGTTTGTACCTTATCTTTCCTAAACATAGACTTATACGTTTTAAACATTATGGGGGTAAGAAGTCATGTGTTTAGATGCCCTGAAATCTATTCCTAAACATAGACTTATACGTTTTAAACATTATGGGGGTAAGAAGTCATGTGTTTAGATGCCCTGAAATCTATAATTCAGGACATATCAAGACTAGGCTCGACTATTAGAGCTTTCATAATAGTGCCAACCAGCTTAACTACAATAGTAAAAAGAGAAGAAAGATTGTAACCATCAACCCAAGATGAAGAAACAATCGATGCAGTGGCGCTAGTCGAAGTGGTGGATGTAAATTTGACCACAAGTTGAATCATCAACTAGGGCAGCATGCCATAGGGACTTGAACTTTGATCGACTAACAAAGTGTCGACCACATGCGACTGCTGGCATTCTGATCCACTGTGATCTATTTCACGACCTCTATCATGACCCAACCACTAGTTGGTCTTCCATGTAGATCCCAACAAATTTTTCTAATATAATTATTTCTATGACAGTAATCACACTTTTTGTCATGTCACTTTGAAACGAGATTGTATGTGATTGGTTCAAGTCTTTTGTCATTTTTCCCTTTTAAATAACTCATATATAACTCATATATTGGAACTCCTAGTAAAGCACTAAATAACAGGTTTGACCTGAGGGACTTACTACTTTGGTCCGAAGGAAACACACGTCACACTTCAGAAATAGACGGAGCAACTTTTCGATCTGAAGGAATCTCAAATTTTCCAATAGATCCTCTTTTGCAGTCAGAAGTACTTCGATCTGACGAGAAAAGAGATAAAATTTAACATCACAAACTTCACTTTCCTCGTGATTCACTCATAAGATTAGGTTTTAAATTTATCGATAATCAAACACAACCTTTCCAAACCTCCTTTTTGAAGCTTGCGACTGTAAACAACACCTCCCACAAACAAGAGCAGCTCCATAGGAAGTTGTGCGTGCAACACTCATGCTTGGTGAGAAATCACGACACTCGCGCTTGGACAGGAGTCGCGTGTGCCGCACAAGACTTGACACTAGAAGGAAATCACACACGCGACAAAAAATCACACGCTCAATGAGGAATTGGAGCTTTGCCATATCACACACTTGATGACAAGGACCTCACGCGACACAAAGGCCTTAACCTATGCTCGATGCAATGGTAGCGACTACAAGCGACGAAACTCATCCCTCTCTTATAACACGAAGAATTTCAGGTTTGTTTGTTTGATTAACTTGGATCTTTCATTAAACTGCAAATTGAGTACATATACACTATACTTTAGTCCCTATAACTAATCTATTCACAAATTTACCTAACTACCCATAAATCAAACTATAACATTCAACACTTCCTCAAGCAAAATTAGATTAGACCAAGCTTTTCAACTTTATGTACATGATTTTTAAATTATATAATGACCCAGTTCAATGACCAGAAAACCTGAAAATCAAAATATGTATTAGTTAAACCTAAAACCAATCCCGACTGCACCATCCCCGACCGAATGAAATCTTAGCTCACCATAGACTAATTTGACCAAGAAATTGAAATGTGACCAACCCTCATATCAAGATATCAGAGTTGCTAATAAATATGCAGTTTAGTTGTATAAAAATAGGGCGAAAAGCAAGTCCACATCATTTATCATGATAAGGATGAAAAGATACTTTTGTTCTACATGTTCAAATGCCCCTTAGTTTTGTGCAGATATTTTATCGTTGTTTTCTTTTCAAATGAGTAACAATCAAGTATAAATATGCTCTAGATTCCAGTTTACTACCTCTTAACTTTTACAGATTGGTTATATCAAAAAACCATGCTTTCACGAGTTTACTAGTTATATCGAGTTTACTAGTTATATGCTAAGTACATGTGCCTGAATTGAACTTTGGTAACATATACATATTGGTATCCTGTCAAAAGCACAAACTTTAACGAAGTTTTATGTAATGTTAGATAAAAAGTAAAGAGAATTATGACAGCAAACTTCAGTCTTATTTCCTCTTATTTGTTACTGCATGTTTATTGTTTATTTGGCTTCTAAATGGAACCACACATTACAAAGCTAAAACATGAAATTTAAAGGAAAAAAAACAACCACAAACCTTTTGCACATGAGTTGTAGGGACACAAAATCTGATATGCTGACCCAATTCCTTGAGCATTCTTTTCATGATCTTCTGCTGTAATGGTTAGGCCACAACTCTGGAACATATCCAATTATATTACAGAAATAAAATGAAGTAATTTACAATGAGAAATCTATGAGGTATAAGTGTAATTTACAATGAGAAATCTTTGGGATGACTCCTAATACTGCCTCAACTTGAGTTTTGTGCTCCAACTCAATAACCACCTGAAAGAAGATATGCCAATCCATCTTGTATCAGACAAATTGCCTCATTTTTTGTGAATTGATAATAGAAATAACAACAAAGAGATTTATTTCCTCAATAATACAGTCATACAGTAAAATTAACTTTGATTGAAGCCATTTTTACAATTATGTGCTACAATTTAGGATCAGATTTCAAAACTAATAGAAGACTAGACTGTATACCAGAAAAAAATTGAAGATCCTACTCCAGAATTCCAGATATCAATTTAACCCCAACGAAATAACTGAAGAACTCACTAGCACAATTTTCAGAAAAAAACCTAGAAATCAGGAACTTATCAGGTAAATTTAGCAAAATTGCAAGGTCCTATTTCAGTAGTCGCTAATCTTTCCTTGCAAGAATCTCACACTAATTTAATTTCAAAGCCAATTTCTGATATAAATTGAACTATAAAAAAAGGAACAAAAAACAGAACCGCTTACATGAAAAAACCAACCAGTAGTTCTTTGCCCAACTTTACAGAGCTAGAGCGAGAGAAATGGAGAGAGAAAGAATGAGTTGACTAGAAAAGAAAGCACCTCGCAGTGGACGAATGAAGTGGAGATTGCCAGGAGAAGGCCTCACTCAAAGGCCAAGCATGAGCCTAGATGTAAAATTTCAGTGGAGTAGAGATGGGGCAGCTCTATCAGACCACTCGATAAGAGGATGCAAGGAGAAAGAGAGAAATATATATATATATATATATAGAGAGAGAGAGAGAGAGAGAACTCATTTAGAAAGAGAAATTTCAAATTTACACCCGGAAGTGTGCTATTCCACAACTGCCAATTAGATGATGCATTGCACCTTTTCGTTTGGTGCCCCGTAGCAATACACGTATGGAGCTTGGTTACTATGCACCTAGGAATGGATCATATATGTATAAAGAACACGGCACTGGAGACATATCTGAAAATGATAGATCAGAAGGGAGAACATTACCACAGGAATAATTTTTTTTTATTACTAGTTTGGCAGCTTTGTGGAAGGAAAGAAACAATATAACTTTCAATGAAAATGCACTGCCGATGGAGGTGTTGTTCCAGAGAATTGTGATGGATTCATACTCATATCTAAGGTATTGTTAGGTTGTACGAAACTGACTTGGATCTGATTTGCTGTTGCTGTTTACCACAGTGCACAACAAGCAAGTCAACAAGTCAGGTAACAATGCATTTTACAGAGGGAGTTAAGGAACGTAATATGTTCTGTAGGCATTGTAGGAGTGTGCAAAAATGAAATGAGTCAGAATTTAAATGTACTAGGATGTGTAAGATGTGAACTGAGATGTAATGGATGATGTATTTTATTTTTATTTTAACAAAAGTTAGTCATACCAGCTTCTGCTCAGCTTAACAGAGAGAGAGAGAGAGAGAGAGCTCATCATTTAGGCAGTTCTTTTTATTTTTTTATTTCAACATACAGGTTTGGGTTGTGGACTTGTGGGTTGTACCTGGACTCTGAAAAAAAATAATTGGGCAGCATTACGTTATGAAAAAAATCACATAGAAGCATTTCATTGAATGCCACCAGTCTAATGCCTCCATAGGCTTATTTTCTTGTAGTGTTTCTAAAATACTCTTCATACACACCAATCTGTAAAATGCAAAACAGAAATACAAGGAAAAACAATGAAACTGTGTTGAAATCATATTAATCTAAATAAAAAGTGTTCAACTGTAGTATACACTTCTTTGGTTTGCTTCGTTAGGCCATTAACTGAATAACTACCTATATTCATATCAGTAAACTACTAAATAGTCAATTAACTAATTGATCACTAACTGACTTTAATTAGCCTATCAATCAAATGGCCTACTAATGGATTCATCCACTTTCAAGATAAGGTACAGGTTTACACATTTCACACAGCAATTTAAGGTTATCATCCAAACTAGCCTACACTTTGCATACTTAATAACACATCAACTCTTACAATGCCACTAAAGTAACTTAATCTGCAAATGAAAAAAAAAATCGGGCTATCAGTGTGCTGAATAGTTGTATAACGCATGAATATCCCACATAGCACTCGCTAGTTGCAGGGAATTGAAAAATAAACATGAATAGATCTTTTCTTACCGCATAATAACTTGATTGTAACTATAATGCATCATATTAAATTTGAAAGTATTATGTTGAGAAAGTACCTTATAAAAAAGGTCAATGTAGCCAGTTGCTATTATCTCAGAGAAAACCACATAACTGTCATAAAAAAATAGTCAAAGTAATTAGCAGGATAAAAATATTGAACAAAATATTTGGATTTTCATGGATAACTTCTGGGTAACTCAGTTAATCTCATTTCTAAGTCCAGAACGGTTGACATCAGCACTCATCAGAGCAAAGTGAAGAGTGCCCCTAGATACAGAGGAGGGAGACCAGGTGATACAGTATATAATGAACAAAAGAAAAAGTGAAATTGCTCTAACCAGTGTCGGGAACTAGAAATTATTATACGCTAAAGATTATCAAATAACAGGTAGCTACAACCTCTTATCGCACATTGATAATGTAGTGTGTCAACAAGATTTGCGTGAAGTTGACGGCCTCGAGAGGAACACTTCATTTCTCCGCATGAAGTGCTTGAAGGCGACCAACTTGAGCAAAACAAGAACACTCGCAACGGCATCGTGCATATAGTGTACTACAAAATAGGTCTGTAGGTAGTGGGGGGATGGAGTTTGCATTTGGGCTCTGGACAAGCACCGACCGAATGCTCCGACTCGATTTAAAAGAGAGGCGCTCGTACATAGGATTAGGGTTTAGGGTTCATGGGTGAGGCGAGATGGGATAGTCTTTGTAGGAGAGCGACGAGGTCTGATGAGGCCGCCAATGGAGCTATGGTCTGGATGGATTAGAGCGTGCTGCGCTCAAATCAGAAGAGTTTACAAGGATTAGGCGGAGCTCGGAGAAGAGTTTAGTAGTTTACAAGGAGCTAAGAAGGGAAAGAGCGTGCTTCCCAAGTTATACTCTCTCTCCTCCTGAGACACTCGGGGACGCAAATGAAAATGAGATTTTGTACGATCCTTTGTGTTGCTTCTATAACACGCGTGACAGCTAAGAGAGCATTCACGCGGATCATATATATCCGAATCGTCTGCAGCGCAGTCAGCGCACACAGAAATCATTAGAATTACAGAGTGTGTCGAGATTCGTGAAAGTCGCATCTCATCTCGGATCGACGACAAATACATTGCGCTGCACGGTAGATGATACGAATTCGGATCAGATTAGACGAGGACGGCGAATATTTCAGATTTCATTGATTTATTGCACAATCTTCCCTCTAAACAGCCGTTGGGAAAGACAGATTATCCGAATTATTGGGATATAAAAAATTTAAAGAAAATAATAAAAAATAAATTCGTTTAATATTTAACTGTTGTATATAATAGTGTAAATTGATAAAATATTTATTATTTTAGTTCTACTTGTTTATGATAATATAAAAATTAGTATAATTGAGTTCGTTTAGATTTTAATTTCAGTTCAAATCGATTTAGTTCAAGTTCGATTTAGTTCGAATTCAATTTAGTTTGAAATAATTTTAAATTAAATTCAAACACTGATAAATTCGATCGAATTCGATTCATTTTCAGCCTACCTTTATCGCTTATAAATATTTTTTTAACGCTCGGAAGGAAATTAAGTAAATAGAAATAGTTGCGCCGAGCCCAATTTGTTTTACTTTTTTTCTGTCCGAAAAAGATGAAAAATACTTGTTTAGTCTTTAGTCTTTTTATGGTTATTTTTGAAAGAATAAATAATTTTAGCGTTAATTCAATTAATTTTTATTAGGATATATCTGATCATTAGGTACATAAAATCGTATAAGATGTTTGATAATACTAACTATAAATTTATTTTAATAAAAATATAGTCTTTAATTCAAGTAGAGCTGAAAATCAGATTTTGCGTGATAATATAGTCTTTAAGTAAATAATTGGCAATATAAAATTTTAAATATATTTACTAAAATTTCACATCAAATTTTTTTAGATACAATATTTTTAAATGTCAAATAATGATAATTATTATAATAAAAAATAATATGATTAAATGCTTGGTAATCTATAAAGGATTATTTAAAAAATTGAATCCTTTTAAGAGTTAAATTTCACCTTAAGTATATTAGACACATTACTTTAAATGAGGAGAGAGAAAAATTACATATGAATCATTAGATTTAAGTAGACGAAATAATTTTAAACAAAATAAATGATAGAGAAAATTGATGATGTGGCATACTTAAATAACTTAAAAGTTTAATACTCTTTTTGTATTATTAATAGAACTATAACTCGGATTCGCCCCGATAAAATAATTATCATTTAAATAATAAATAATATAAAAAATAAATATATTCAATAAAAATTTCACTTTAAGGAAAATTTAAACATAATTTTTAAATACTAAAAATGTACAATAATATAATTAATCATAAAATTCTTTAAAATTTAATACTAAAAATAGATCATGTCAAGAGTTAAATTTCACCTTAAGTATATCATATTCATCTATTTTAGATGAGGAGAGAAAAAAACTACATATGTGCTATTGGATTTAAGTAGATGAAAAGATTTAAACAAAATCAATGATGGAGAAGAGTGATGATTTAGCATGTTTGAGAGACTAGAAGACTTAAGACTTTTTATGGAGTATTATGTCCGTAACTCAGGCTTCTTCCTGATAATATAATTCTCAAATAAAAAAATTAACAATATAAAATTTAAAATATATTTAATAAAATTTCACATCGAAGAAAATTTAGACACAATATTTTTAAATACTAATTAGTAGTAATAATTAAAATAATAAATAATATAATAAAATACATAATTACTTATAAATGATCATATAAAAAAGTTTTGATCATTTTAAGAGTTTAGTTTTATTTTAAGTATATTACATAAAATATTTTAAATGAGCAGAGATAAACTATTTTATACGAGCCCTTAAATTTAAGAAATGAAAAAGATTTAAAAAAATTAATAATGAAGAAAAATAATGATGTGACATTCTTAAAATTTTAAAAGTTTAACTTTCTTTATGTATTAGAAATAATTATAAAAATTCTGAAACCTATATATTTTTTTTAAAAATATTTGTACTTAACAATTTGTAAGTAAGAAATGCAGAACTTGATGTACAAATAACGAACTTTTTTCCATAATGAACTTTTTTGCGTTAGCATAACTATTTTTTTTACATTAGTTCCGACGTTTAAAAAAGATTTCTGATATTCTATCCTTTCTTCTGCTGTCAACTCAGCCAGCTCAGCTTCAACCTGATAATAGGATCAAATCTTCTTAGATAGAAGGGAATTAGAACTATACAATAGCGGATTAAGATGATATCTTTTATTCTTGTTTGCTCAAATTCCCAATTTCTTAGTCCATACTAAAATTGATCATTAACTATAAACATAGCATCATAGCCTAACCCTTTAAAAATTATTTCAATAGAGTAAAAAATATCTTTAGCTCCCTTAGACTTTGAAGAAAATATATGTATAGAAATTGAAAAACAAAGATTTAGGACGCAAAAACAGAAAACAGGCTAGCAAAGGGATCCTCTCCACATCAGGGGCGGATCTATAGTTCCCCTGGGGGGGCAGCGGCCCCCCCCCCTGATTTTGAAAAACAGTGCTTTTCGGTAGTTTGCCCGCCCCCGGAAATTTTTTTGGCCCCCCCTGATTGTCTGATTAATTTTATTGAGAAAAAATATTTAATATCATATATAATGAAATAATTATGCAAAGATATCAAAATATAAAATTTTATAGACGAAAATTTTCTTCATCAACTTCATTATCTATTACTTTGAGCTTTATTTTATTGTTATTTTTAATATATAAAATGCTATTATTCTAATAATTTTTTTATTAGGTAAGAATATATATTAAATTATTATTTTTTTATTTAGTACCCGATTAGTTAATGAATTTAAACCCGATAAAGCCTATTACAATCCGATATTTGCTTTTTGACTAAAATCCCGCGTCCGCCCATGCTCCACATTCATATCCACCCAATACGGAAAATAAATCTGTTGTCCAAGAGTGGACACATAGTAGTCTTGGTTCGTCCAACAAGAAACAGGTCTTAAACGTCAAACGTTGTGTTACGACTCACGAGCATCCAATATGTGGTTCTGGTTTCACCACTACACATCCTCTTAGGTCCATCTTAACGTGCTCCCGCAGTTCCGTACTTGAAATAAAACTCTTATAATTCGTGCTAGCGTGAATTCGAAAATGATCTAACGGATCACATAACGGTGCTGCTAAGCATCGGTCGACTTGGTATCAGACACGTGGCAACTATGGTCATTCCCCGTTGGGCCGCAGAGTAGCGCAGGCGAATTCCTCATCAACATGTGCAGTAAACGGGGAATTTCACCAAGTATGGTGCTCTGGTGTGGTATCCTTTTGGACCTTTTTCGGTGCATTGAATCTTCTAAAGCGGTTCTATCCTCTTGTTAGTGTCTGTAAAAGTTACCATGCAACTTTTGGTGTTGTCTTCGAAAATCCCTCAAAATTATAGTAGTGATTCGAAAAATATTCGGCTAGCTCAAAACTTCAACATTCAGATATAATAGGATATAATTAAAAAATTATTCATTTCATATAATATAAATAATATATATATTATAGTGATAAAATATTATAAATATATTAAAAACTATAAAATTCTATATAAAATAGTATATAATGTGATTTTCTCCGAATAATTCACTAATAAAAAAAAATTGATCAAAAAAATGTACTTGTATGTTAAACTGACGAATTATTCATGAAACGTCTGACTATGGGTGAAAACAAATTATTCATAAATAATTCGTGAATCTTGTTACTATACTCAAAATTGCAGGCCTTTTGTTTGGCTGTCGGCTGACACTTAAAAAAAGTTTTTTTTTTCTATTTGAAGATAGCTCAAAATTATAATTTTATATTTTTAACAGAATGGCAAAATTGATAGAGGAGCATTGATGGAATAAAACGAAAATGAAAATATAAAAATGTCCTTTTATCGCATCCAAAATTCTGTTTTTTTTTAACGCTCGGAAAAAAGAAGAAGATGGAATCGCTGCGCTGAAACGTGTTTTGCTTCTTTTTTTTTGTCTGGAAAATATGGACAACTGAAAACGAGAACATCACCAAACACATTTTAATCTTTTTATGATCATTTTTGAAAGGATAAATAATTTTGGACTACATTCGATTAATTTTTAGGATATATCGCATATATTTGTAACGGACGATCGTAATCGTTGCAATTTTCTTGCACGTTTTATTCAAATTCAATATCAAATATAAAAACTTTAAGAAAATATATAATCTCTAATTCAAATTCTCAAACTTGCATTTCTTTTAGAAGGGGGAGGATCACTTGACAATCGCTTATTTTGACAATTTTGACAATGAGTTATATATTTTAACAATTTTGACAATGATACTGCAAATGAATTACAAAATATTTAGAAATAAAAAATAATTTATTAATATTTTTTTAACTTATAAATTGATACTGCACCAAATTTATGTAATTTAATATTGTTTAATAGTCTGACAAGATCATTGCAAAATATAAAAGCTTGATGATATTTGATATACGCATCTTATCTAAATAACTGAAAAAAGATACCTACGAGGTTAATCTTATTTTGAATAAATTTTAAATATATGTACCGGATAAGATCGAGTTTGATGCATATGTACCATAAAAAATAAATTTACAAAATATCCCTTTTGAGAAATGAATATTAAACTTGCAGTTTGCAAGTTAAGGTTGCCTAGCTATTCGTGATTTGTGTTGTTTACATATTATTTAATTAAATAAGTCATAACTTTTTGTTCAAGCAGATTAGTTGAAAAATAATATTGATATGTCGCATGCATTTCTTTTGTATTGGTTTTACCTTTATATAATTATCGGAAGAATGAGAGTTTCATCACATAAAATGGCATGAGAATCTTATTCCTTTCTGAGTTATGATAAAAAAAAAGATATACACATAAAGAAACTACTGATTTCGTTAAGATATTTGAGAAAATCATAAAATTGACATAGTGTATGAAATGACGGAGAGTATAATATAAATCATGAATTAATTTCATGTCTTATTTCCATTTTTCTTGTCAACTATTTGAAATGGTGTGCTATCATCCAATGTTTTGGACTTTATTTATTTATTTTTTTAATTTGTAACTATTAATTCCAATCTAACATTATATCGTAATGTCGGAGGCAAAATTTTTGCGAGGATATTTAAAGAGCCAAGAAAGATGCAAATCGCAATAGTGAGGGGAATAATTTCCGGTTTAAATAGTCTATACTATCTATATCTATACTATTATATAAAACATTTAAGAATTGGAGGGTCCATTTTTTGTCATGGTAAATTTTTATTATACCCATTTTATCCCTCAATTAGACGGATAATATTTATTGTTGGTTGATCAACGTATGTGATCGCGTCCATTGATCCCCTCTTTCTCTCCATTTCTTTCCCTTATATACTATTATTTCCATAATTTTTATTTTTTTATTTAGCAACATTGTGCATATTTGGTAAGAAATTAATGGTGATAATATATGTTAGAATAATTTACTTTTCTTGCCATAAAAATCATGAATCATTAACTCATATTGTGCAAAAATCTCATCCAAGATTAAATATAGTCTTTATTATATGTTTTCTCTATAATTTGGTGAATTTATAATTTAATATTAGATAAATATGAATTTTTTTAATTTATAATATTTTAATGTTTAAATAAAAAAATCTACTGCAACGCACATGTATATAGCTAGTAAAAATGTAAATTGTTTATTTTCTTTAGGTCTAATTTATATTGCTAAGATCATCAATGGAGATCTGGCAAATCTTCACGGATTAAATAAATTTAAAGGCATATATCTCCATTTTTTTTAAAGTATCATGTCATAGTGTCATATGATATGCGATTGACATGTGATAAGTCGGGGATGACATAGTGAACCATATATTCAATTAGTTTTCATTCTTTTTGGAGTGAATGCATGGAAATTTTGCTTTCAGCATTTGTTATCTATTATATACAAATAGATTTTTATTTTGTATGTAAATATATTTGATAAATTTCTATTTATTTCGAGAATAAATATAATTCAATATATTTCATTGAATTGATTTTAAGTATTGCATTCTCTATGTTGGGGGTACTGACATACATTTAATTTTCTTATAATATAAAGCAGGCTTAAAACCTACTAGTTTACTTTGCATTTAAGAATTCATTTTGTTACAAATATACAGAATTATGAACAACACAGCCCAACGCAAAATCCTTAAATAACGCCCATATTTTCTTCTTAAAATGAAGAACTGCCTTATTTTGGTTTCAAGTACCTAGCATTGTTTTGCTCAAATAATGGTATTATCCGACACCTGGGAGAATATAATTCATAAACATTTCAGGCGCTGAATTGCATTAATTTTTTTTATAGGGATTAATTCAAACGGTCTGTATTAAAATTCCTTTGTAAAAAAATCGACGTATGAAATATCTGTAGTGCATTAGAAATTTTATTAGATGTATGCAGCAAGATGCTCAAAATGCATCCATGCAAAAATAATTCTTTTTGTTTGGTATACGCTAATTAAATGCTGATTAAATTGGCCGCCAAACTGGTATGTGCTTATCAGCATTGGGTTACGTTGTTAATTAGGTCATTCTCAACTAGTATAATGCAAATACAAACTGTGATTACGCAGTCATCGTCAAGCAAAGATATGACATATTTCTATTTCTATTTTCAAGATAATTGACTTTCATGTGGAGATGTGAGAAGCCAATTAAAAAACACTATGAAATCAATCTAGAAAAAACAATAAAGAAGCGTCAAGGAAGACCAATCATACATTTTTATGAATTTTAGAAGTAATCTCCTAAATGATCGTACCTATTTCCCTTCTAAAGGTATCAATCGCTCAGCATCCCCGAATTCTACCTCGCCTCTATTTGAATCCTTCTCTCTCTATACATCATCTCAATTTGCTTTAAAGTTTTACCTCTCGTCTCTGGAATGCAAACTTTCACGAACAATACTGAAATGGCTGAAATAGAAGCAAAAACTACGAATACAATACACCTGCCACAGATATAACCCTAGGTGCTGACAAGAATGACATACACTACAGAAAAACGGTCCATCAGAGACCAAATTTCAGACCAAAATCTAGATAGTTGCAGGCCATACAATTTAGAGTACTGGATTTGACTGGGAGCCCAATTAAGGCCATGTAATTTTTAGAGGCCCTGTAATCTGTGGTCCCATGCCATATAATTTTTCATCAAAATAGTCCGCGAGCGGAAGTCACTATTTCTTCATTTCTAACCTAAACCCCCTCCCTCTCTCTCGGACAATCATGCCTCGTTGTTATGTCCTTCACTCCATCGATTGCCTCGTCGCCGATCGATGCATTGCTCTGTCGTCGATCGGTGTGATGCTCCGTCATCGATCGGTAACAAAAAGTTTTTGTTTCCATTGAAAATCAACGCTAACGTCCCAACAGCTCGATCAATATGTCCCAAGTCAATGATCAGGATCTAATCGTGGGTTGACACCATGGCGTTTTGCGCATCCTTTCACACGGTAGAATAATCGTTGGATCTGCTCGAGATGTGTGTACATTTAGAAAAAATCGGATTCTCATTTTTCATCCGTGAACACTGCTTAATCTGTCCAGATCTGAATCCCACCCTACTCGTTTAATTATATATTTATATATTTGAAGTAATTTTATAATTTAATATTAATTAAAATTAAAAGTGCACTAATTATACACTACTAAGGTTAATTACAAATTAACTAATATTTAATTGTTAAAATTTTATAAATAATTATTAATTATTTAATTATTTTTTACAATCGGGTTAGATATGGATCAAAAAATTTAACCCAATTTAAATAAATTAGATCAGATAAAAAAATAAAAAAATAATAATAGCCCAACTCGAATCCGACCCGATCACCCCGTTGTTGAGATATTACCAGTTTAATGGCACGCTTGTGAAAGATTCGGTCTTACGACATTCTTTTGTTCCATAACGTAAAAAAATATGTAATTGCTAGTTGAACATTATAAAGTTGTTATTTTACAATATAACATAACAATGTAAGTATAAGAAACTATTATTGCATTTCCTAAAAGTTTGTATTTCTATGATCAGATTGTAGAATAACAAATAATGTGTGATGTCTATTAAGATGTTGGTTCAATATTTCATTTCATTTTTTAATAAAAGTGTCGTTCTTATACTCTTTCCTAATCAAAATGTGTGATCAAATATTAATCAGATTATAACATGCAAATAGTAAATTTGATCACTCATTAATTTTATTCAAGCTGAATTTCAATTAATACGTAAATAATCCATGTCCTAACCCCCTGCAACAGAATTCACATGGTACTAAACGATGCAATAAATCCGGGAGTGGGATCCATTGACAATGGGTTATTTTGACAAAATTATATTTCGACTGTTAGATTATTCAATTTTTTTATAATTTGTATTCTAATTTTAACTCATAAAATAATCAAAATAAGAAATATTTATGACATGAATAGTGTTAAAAAAATTAACACAAATATATTAAAATAATATTTTAGATCATTAGAGATTTATGTCATTTATAATCTCTTTTTAACACATAAAATCACTAAAATACTCAAAAATATTCTGAATGATATCTTCTATGGGTTTATATTACAATCTCTGTGTGCTCGATTTGTTATAGAACACGAATTACACATAGAGATGAACACAAATGTATTAAAACCTATACTTTTTCTGTAGGTTCATTCAAGTTTTCTACCATTCGTGGCCTCATTTCTTCACATAGAATCATCAAAACGCACAAAATTATTTTGAAAGATATCCCCTGTTGGTTTATAATATAATCGTTGTGTTCTCGCGTCTTTATAATAAGAATAGCGTTAAAAGATTAACACAAAGGCATTAAAACTTTATTTCAATTTATTGAAGTTTCGTATCTTTTGAAGCCTCATTTCAACACATAAAATCACCAAAATACAATGAGTTGTTCAAAATGATGTATTTTATTGGTTTATATTATAATCTTTGTGTGTTCGGGCCGTCGAGAAAATGAAAGAATACAAACGCATTAAAAATTATACTTCTTACTCGTTAGTTTATTCAAGTTCTTTATCATACCTAGCCTCATTTCATCACGAAAAACTCTAAAATACACTAAATTATTTTGAATGAAGTCCCCTACTGATTTATATTATAATGGTTGTGGTTTCACGCCTTTATTACATGAATAACGTTGAAAGATTAACACAAATGCATTAAAAGCCGTATTTCGGTTTATACAAGTTTTGTATCATTGAAACTCTGATTTCAATACATAAAATCACCATAATACAATGAGTTATTTTAAATTATGTACACTATGGGTTTATATTATAATATTTACGTGCTCGGGCCGTTAGGAGACGAATTATGAACAAAGATGAATACTTGCATGCATTAAAAACTATACTTTTTCTTTGGGTTCATTCATGTTTTCTATCATTTGTGGCCTCATGTCTTCATATAAAACCGCTAAAATGCACAAAGTTATTTTTAATGATATCCACTATCGGTTTATAATGTACTCGTTAAGTTCTCACGCCTTTATAACACGAACGAATCGAAAGAATAACACAAATGCGATAAAACATCATATCGGTTTAATCGAGTTTTATATCATTCGGAGCCTTATTTCAACACATAAAATCACCAAAATACATAGAATTATTTAAAATAGAGTATTCTATGGGTTTAAGTTATAATCTTTGCGTGCTCGAGCCGTTAGGACACGAACTATGCACAATGATTAATACAAATGCATTAACAACTATACATCTTCGGTTAGTTTATTCAAATTTTCTATCATTTGAAGCTTCATTTCATGACGTAAAATCACCAAAATGCTCAAATTTATTTCTAATGATGTCCACTATTGATTTTATAATATAATCGTCGTCTTTTCGCTGCTTGATAACACGAATAACGTTAAAAATTAACAACTCGCATTAAAATAATATTTATGTTTATTCGTGTTTTGTATCAATGAAGCCTCATTTCAAAGACATAAAATCACCAAAAAAATATAGTTGCTTTAAATGATGTAAAATCTATGAGTTTATATTATAATCTTTCCATCTTTGGAGCCGTTAGGAGATGAATTACGCACAAAGATGAATACAAATGCCTTGAGAATTATGCATCTTCTATAAGATTATTCAAGTTTTCTATCATTTGAAGCTTCACGCCATCGCATAAAACCACCAAAACAAACAAAGTTATTTTTAATGATGTCTCCCGTCGGTTTATAATATAATCGTCGTGTTCTCACGCCTTTACAATAAGAATAACGTTCAAACATTAACACAAATGCCTTAAAACTATATTTCGGTTTGGTCGAGTTTTGTATAATTTGAAGCCTTATTTCAAAGACATAAAATCACCAAAATACAATGAGTTATTCTAAATTACGTACACTATTGGCTTATATTATAATCAATGCGTGCTCGGGCCGTAAGGACACGAATTACGCACAAAGATGAATACAAATGCATTAAAAACTATACATTTTCTCGTAGGTTCATTCATGTTTTCTATCATTTGTGGCCTCATTTCAACACATGAAATCACCAAAAAGCACAATGTTATTTCTAATGGTGTGCACCATTGATTTTATAATATAATCGTTGTCTTTTCGTCGCTTGATAACACGAATAACGTTAAAAATTAACAACCGCATTAAAATAATATTTATGTTTATTCATGTTTTGTATCAATCAAGCATCATTTCAAAGACATAAAATCATCAAAAAAATAGAGTTGCTTTAAATGATGTAAAATCTATGAGTTTATATTATAATCATTCCATGCTTTGGAGCATGAATTATGCACAAAGATAAATAGAAATGCATTAAAAATTATGGATCTTCTGTAAGTTTATTCAAGTTTTCTATCATTTGATGATTCACCCCATCACATAAAATCACCAAAATACACAAAGTTATTTTTAATGATGTCTCCTATTGGTTTATAATATAATCGTCGTGTTCTCACGCCTTTAAAATGAGAATAACGTTCAATCATTAGCACAAATGCCTTAAGATCATATTTCAGTTTAGTCGAGTTTTGTATAATTTGAAGCCTTATTTAAGCACATAAAATCACCAAAATACAAAGAGTTGTTTAAAATGAGATATTTTATTAGTTTATAATATAATATTTGCGTGCTCTCAAGGGCCGTTTGGACATGAATTACGCACGAAGACGAATACAAATGCATTAAAAATTATACTTATTCTCGCTAGATTATACAAGTTTTCAAATCATTCCAAGCCTCATTTCGTCACAAAAGTCTCCAAAATGCACAAAGCAATTTTGAATGAAGTCTCCTATTGGTTTATAATATAATTGTTGTGCTTTGACGCTGTTAACCCTTGAAAGATTTCAAGGATGAATAGATGAATAAATGAAAATAGATTGATGATTGATGACAAATAATAAAAGAGGGAAGGAGAGAAAGCAATGAAAAGATGGCCCACCGATCGAAGAGGTCGTCGCTTAACTCCTGGAATGAATTCATTAGTCCCACAATGGAATGCCGGACATGAAGTGAAGAGTATAAATACCCCACCACCTCCTACTCATTCGAGGTGGTGACCCTCGGGAGATTTCGGAGAGAAAATCTCCCCGATGGGTCGACCATTTAATTACATTTTCTCGACAAGTGGGACCCACTGGCAGGTCCCTTGTAGATGAATCTAACAACATAGCCTATCCGATGAGTCACCCATGTGACCATTTTCACCGACAATTGGACCCCACACCTCAGTGACTGCATATAGGAGTCGAGTTGAACCCTAAAAATCGCCCTTGGAGCCAACCCTAGAAAGGAGTCCGACGGTATAATCCCTATGCTACATGAAATGATGTCAATGCCAAGCTAGCATTTTGATGCAACTAGTCATGAGAAATTCCAAATGTGATTTTGCTTTCAAGGTGACACTGGTGCCAAAGCTGCGAGCAACCACCTAACCATGCTTTGATTTGTGTCAATTACGATAAGTAGTCGGTTCTTTGACCAAGTCACCCTCATGTTAAGGGATTGAAAGCCAATTTCACAAGACTGATCGGTGCCAAAGCTGGGAGCAACCACTTTGATCAAGTCTAGATTTGTATTAATTGATAAGTAGTCGACATTTGATCAAATCAAACCCTAATGAATATCAATATAAGTCTAATTGGTATTTAGTTAGGGTGGTTTCGCAAGAGAGGAGATAATTGCGAGAGACACAGAGCTATAATTGAGATCGGGGGATTAATTCATAAGGAATAATAGGGTTTTATGGACAAAAGAATTTTTAATTCAGAGAAGGAGGGGTAAAAATGGAATTAAAAATTACAGGGATGATCATCATAAATTTAGGGATTTTTGGTGAAAATTTCATAATTTTTGGATGAGTGGAGCTATCAAAATAAATTCGGGAAGATAAAACGTTAAAAATGAAAGATCAAGGGCTGAGATTTGATCAAGGCAGATCTGGGTGCAACTTGGGGACAGAGACACATCTGGGTGCAAGCTGGGGATCCTAAGCACACCTACACCGAATCAGGGAAGAGAGAGGGTGTGACACGTGTCAGCATTTCATTGGGCCACCTCATGCCACGTGTCAGCACCCCATTGGTCCACCTCAGCCATGTGGGCCCCACACCCCTACAGACCTGACAAGTGGGCCCCACCTATGCCACGTGGCAGTCAGCCATTGATCCACATCAGCAGCCACCTCATACAACAGCTAGACAAATGGCAAAGATGCTTTATAAGGCCACCTCAACACCGGGTGCCATGTGGCCTTCCTTATTGGTCCACCTCACTACGTGAACCCCACTATACTATAAGGCGGCCGACAAGTGGGCCCCACCGGATGCCACATGGCATGCACTCACTGGTGCCATGTCATCATACAGTGTGTACAAGGAGGGACAGATGGCTCCTTATGATTGGTACAGGGCAACACAAGGTGCCACATGGCACTATATCATAGAGCCACATCATACACGTATCATTAACACTAAGGGTTTGTTTAATAAGCAATCAACCAATCGGGAAGAGCCACCTCAAAGATATTAGCATTAATCGCCTGCTAACCTCACGGACTTAAACGCTTAAACCTTACGGATGGGACCCGGTAGTCGTGGATAAGGCTAGGATCACAAGCTAGAGATATAAACCAAGTCCATTCATCCTATCTATCCAACTCAGCGCAAATGAATTCAAACAAAAGAGGAAAAGGAAGGTGAACCTGGTGCATGAGCTCTATGCCGCTGCCTCTCTTCTCTCCCGTGCGTTGTTGCGTGTGTGCCGTGCGCATCCAAATCAAGGAAGGACCTTCTCCTCCTTCTTCTCGCCATTGCCCGAGTCCAAAGACAACTGCATTCTTTTCTTTCCTTGCGCTCACCATGATTAAAGGCAATCTAAGAGAGCAAAGATGATCAAGCGATAGAATAAAGGATATTATTAGGTCAATTGAGAAAATAAGATGAACAAGTGGAAATTGAGTTAGTACCCGAAATTGAGCTAAAGAAAGAAATCCAATTGGTGCTCGAATATCAAATTGAGTTGCAAAACAACTTCCTCGAGCTAAGGCGACGCCGATTGATAGGTGATTATGAAGCAATTGAGTCAAAAGAGGGTTCAAAGATCGGAAATTGCCAAAAGCGAGCAAAGAGATAAGTACAATTGATGCTTTAGGGATCAAATTGCATTGCTAAGTGGCATCTCCAAGGTGAGGCGACACTAATGGAGGTGAATGAGCGAGACAATTGAATGAAATGATCTGAAATTGATCAAGAGAGAGAATGAGGCGTAAATGCGATTTTGAATTGGACAAGCCTCGGTGCAATTGAGAGTGAAGAGTTGTTGATGATGATGAAGGGATGTTTAAATACAATCCAATGAAATGAAGGGTCGCTCATCCAATAGAACATGTGCTCAATTGGAGTCAAATTAGTCACGGCACAAGGTCAAAGGGAATAACAGAACGGTTATACAGGTACAAAGAACAAACACAAACCCATCCGGGCCGTTGATTGAATTAGAATGAAGGGTGAGGATGTATCCAAGGTGGCAATCCGAGTGGAAGGCGACTAACCAATCACAATTGGGTTTAATCGGCCTAATTAGCTTATATAAACCGAAAATCCAAAGCAACGGAGAGAGCAGACATCCATACACATCCATTAGCAAAGTGGTTGAGAGCAAGTATACGCATCTAACAAAGTTGATAATTGAGAAGAGAGAGAGAGAGAGATAGACAAGGGCGTAGAGAGAAGATAACCAATTGGTGTTTCTATTCAAGAAAAAGGTAATTGGTACTTAATGCATGAAAAAGATATCTTCTTGGTGATTTTTTTTTATCTGTGATTTGAGATCTGAGATACTTGATTTGTGATAATAAAGCAATTGATAATTTCCTTTCTTTTATTTCTATTCTGAGATCATTGCTTATATACTCAATAATACAATTCAAACATGAAATTAATCATGAAAATGATATCCAGTGAGCCACTGGCCCAAGTATAAACTGCTTGGTGAGCCTTTAGGCCTGGATTAATCATTAACATGAAGAATTCATGAAAAGAATTGCTATTCTCCATTGCTGTTCATGAATTTCTGTTAATTCCCTCTTTCTTTAGCTCTGACTGGATATGAAGTGATAATTATAGATTCATTATCTGATAACTACCTCAATTACATGATTATAATTGGTGAGATTGACGCAAGGTATCTAAATCTCATAACAAAAGCTTTGATTCAACAATATCGATACCGTTGATCAAATCCGAAGAAGATCACCTAACTCTCAACAGCCACCGGCCCTAGCTCAAGCTTGGGTGCGCTTTTAGGCTCGAGTAGGTATGATCGAAGATGATAATTCATTAGGCATCAAAGAATCATAACGGGTTGAGTCGGTATTGATTGGTACCATACTACACCGAGCAAAGCCGTGCTTCAACATAATAAAGAGCAAAAAGGAACTCTATTTCTTATACTAAATCGCTCAAACATGCTAAGACGATGCTCATCTGCCTTGTAATTGTCAAGAACTTTGATCAATTTTGCCGAATTTAACGAAAGAAACATCTCTGCATTCGGTTCTAACTGATACACTATTCGGTACCATCATGTGGCATCTCTCACCGTATGGATTCTCGATCAAGAACCATAAAAGAACTCTCCAAAGCAAGACGATGCAGAAGCACTGACCTGATCATGGAAGAGGTGCTCCGGCCGCCGGAAGCGCTGCTTAGCACGAATCCTGACGTAAGAACAGATCGGAAGAGATGAAAGAACCGTTGGCACGAACCTTGAAGCATGCACTGATCTTGAAGCTAATCAACACACGGGATCTGTTAAGAAGATTGATTATTAAACCAAGAAAGGATCTGGGCCGTAGATCCATTAAACACGTATCTCAAGCGAATCTGGCGGCCCAAATGAAGAAGGAAGTTATATAAAGGATGCGCACCAATCTCGGCATAGATCTGGCGGCCCAGATTAGGCCCATTAATTAAATAATAACAGAATAGTAATAATATAGAGTAAATAAATGATTTGAAAATGCTCCTGAACTCCAAATTGACTCAAATTTGTTTCTAAATTTTTTTTATTTTTCATACTATTTTTCTATACAATAATATTCCAGTTTTAAAAATATAATCATGATAAAACAATTTAAAAGCAAAATACATTACATATATTGATATATTTGACCTAGATTTGACTTATCATTTTAAATACTATAAAAATTCCAAAAATATAAATAAAAATCATAAATAATAACTAGATATATTTTAGTGATTTTTCAAGTGATTTTCCATGAAGTAATAATGATAATAGTAATATGCCATAATAAATAATGAGATTAGCTATATTCTTTGATAAATAAAGAAATATGAATAATAATAGATATCATGTTAATATTTTCTGTAAAAATAATAAAAAAATAAATAGCACAAAATATACAGAAAAATATACTACCATGTTAATAAATAGAAAAATGCATTTTCTTTTATAATAAAGAATGATAATATAGCTTTATAATATGAATTGTATTTTTTTGTTATTTCTATACAAATATATAATAAAAATACTTTTTGATGAATAAAATGCAATAAAAATAATAGTTGTAATAAAAACATAATGAATTTCATCTCTTATGGCTATTTTCAACTAATAATAAAAATCTTATGCTTTTCTATAGATAATAAATAGAAATAATAAAAATAGATATAATGAATAGTATAATAAATAGAATAGAATATTAATAATGATTTCTTTTAGCTATTATGGATTTTAAAAAAATAAAAAAATAAAGATAATAATAATACAAAAATAATATAGCTAACCATCTTTTGATTTTGTAAATAATTCTTACATAATGAATAGTATTTCAATATAATAGAATATAATAATAAAATTCTATTACTTTGGCTATTTTAAAAATACAAATAAAAATCATAGCCATTTTATTTTCTAGTATTTTGTAAATGATTTTCTACAAAATAAATAGAGTTTAGAAATAATAAAAATAAAATTCTACTATTTTAGCTATTATAAAAATCCCAAAAATATAAATAAAATTCTAGTTAATAGCTAACCCCTTTTCCTATTATTTTTGTAAATAATTTTCTACATAGATAAATAGAGTTTAAAAATAAAAAAATATAATAATAATAATAATAATAATAATAATAATAATAATAATAAATAAATACATCTTTATAATAAAAATAATAATGGAAGATATTATATAATAGACTTTGTGCATTTTAGAAATGAATAAATATGCTCACATAAGGAGTGTAGAGCCACATATGAATATTTGCACACATGATATAACATTTAGAATGATTAGTCAAGACGAGAACGTCTTGACAGAGGATAAATAAGGTTGCAATGACAACATGAGAAGATACGTTGAGACAAGAACATCTTGTCGTAGGATGATTAAGGCTTCGATAGCAATATGAAGAAGATACGTTGAGACAAGAACATCTTGACGTGAGATGATTAAGGCTTTAATAGCAATGCGAGAAGATATGTTGAGACAAGAACATCTTGACACTTGATGAAGAATAATAAGATACGTCGAGACAGGAACATCTTGACGTGAGATGAATAAGGCTTTGATAGCAACATGAGTGAATATGTCGAGACAAGAACATCTTGACGCTTGATGAAGAATAACCAGAGCTGCGATATTAACATGGAGATATATGTCGACTCTGAAGAAGAAGAACATTATGATGTCCTAGATAGGTGACATCTTAATGACTCGCTGCCATGAGCAAGTAACTCATGATTGAATACGCTCACACAAGGGGTGTAGGGCAACATAGTAATTTTGCACAAGTAATGCAACACGTAGAATGATTAGTCGAGACAAGAACATCTTGACGCTCGCTTTGAAGAATGACCAAAGCTACGACATCGCATGGAGAGATATGTCGATTTTGAAGAAGAAGAACATTATGATGTCCGGGCGAAGTGACATCTTAATGACTCGGCGTCATGAACAAGTAATTCATGACCATTTGAGCTAGCAAGACTGAACTCATCCGTCGATAAGTTCGTCTCCTGGCTCATTTCCCGAGACTGTGAGATTGAATCGTTCTGTAGGTAGATTCATCCACAAAACAGTGAATGTGAACCGTTCTGTAGGTAGGTTCCTTCACTAACACATGCCTCAATGTTGAACCGGCCCAAATACTTCAGGTTTAACATTGTGTGTAATTGTGTTTCCTAGGTTTATGAATCGGCTTAGTGCTTCGAATTCATGATCTAGAAGATCGGTGAGAAGAAACACGTGGGCTATATCCACCCTTCTCTGATTCACCAACCTCAAGATCAACCGCTCGCCGCTTCGAGTTGTATTTTGTGTGATTGGTTGTTGACTAGTTAAGATTGAACCGATCTGTTTGTAGGTTTATCTTCTAGATCAACGGAGGTCGAGTCGTTCGTATGTAGACTCACCTCAAGCCCTCTAAAGAGATTAACCCGGTCCATAGGTAAGGTTACATCTCGAGGTGGCATGGACTGAACCGATCTGTTTGTAGGTTCGTCTTCCATAGGACAAAACCGATCTGTTTGTAGGTTTGTCTTCCATAGATTGAACCGATCTGTTTGTAGGTTCATCTTCCGTAGACCCCTTTTTATGAAATTAGACGACCACTTGACCATCTTTTAACTATACTATTTGCTTCTCTCTTTCAAAGATCCGAGGTGCCTCGAGGTTAGTAGCCCAGGGTAATTAACGGTGGGGGCTTGCGCCCACCGAATCTACAAGAACTCACAATCACTAAAAACCCCCGAATGTGCATCCAAATAATCTCTAAACGGCGAGAATCGGCCGACACCCAGCGATGCACGCTCGGGAGGGATCTCCGTGTCCTTCTTCCGCAACCCATCGCCCAATGGCGGCGGCGTGCGAGCGCGCGAAAAAGGGTCGCACAGATCTCGGCACGCCGGTGGGACCTAGATTCTCCTCTTATCTCCGAAAGAAGGAGGCAAATAGAATAGCTAAGAGATACAAGTGGTCTTCTATGCGCTAAAAATGACTAATGATTTTCAAGTATTTTTTGTTTTGCAGAAATGGCATACTTTGGAAACTTCACCTCGCTCCCTACACCGTCATGCTCGCACAAAGCCCGGAGGGCAAACTATTCATGTTCTTTGGGACCATCCCACAAGAACTGACTGTCTATGGCCCAGCTCCAGTGGCCGCCTTCACTCCCGCAACCGTCCGGATCTCCATCCCGGACGAGGAGGAGGACTCGATCACCCTGACTCCCAAGGGGATCTCAAATAACGTCATGGCCTCTCCTACTACCTCCCCAAAGAGGAGAAGGCGACCGTCCAAGAGGACAGCCCCAACGGCGCGCCGGTCCAAACTACCCGCAACTCTCAAGCGTCCGGGAAGAGGGCCCACGGATGCATACTGTAACCACCGGTGGCTAGGCCAGCTATCCCAGTCTCCAACAAATTCACAGCCCTCCGAATAGTGGCCAAGAACTCGGCCACAGGCCAGCTCCGCCAGGCATGGGAGGTGCCTAAGCCCACACCTCGCCTAACTCAAAGGCCTCAGCACCGCCAGAACAAGTCTCAAGCCCCTGCAGAAGCCATCTACAAGGCTCACAGGGCCCTCAAACAGAGGAAGAGCGTCAAGAACGCTAGGTCGAGACAATACGTCTCCCGCTCCGGTCAATCTCAAGACATGGCTCAGCCGCAAGTCATTATCTCAATTCCACACCCGAAGAGGTTTACATCAAAGGCAACACCTAGCACCCAGCAGGTGTGGGTCCCGAAGGGTTCCCAGCCAACAAAGCCCCAATCTCAAGCCCAGCCCAGCAAGGCCGGCAAGTCTAATGCTCCGTCCGAGAGCGTATTCAGCCGCCTAGGTCAGAAGAGTGTGTTCAGCCGATTAGGCTCAAGAATACCACTCAACAGTCTGAAAATAACCGCACCTGACCAAACGAAGAAGAAGAGAAGAACCGCTCGTTATGAAGAGCACTTCTCAGTCAACACCATCAGCATAAGCTACGATACTGATCCGGACACTGATGCTGAGGTGAATATGACCCAGGATGACCAGTCCCCGCCTAATCAAGCTCACGTCACCAACACCAACAAAAATAATGGTAGAAAAGGGAGACCTCCCAAGAGAGTCAACCCCGAGGGCAACAGCAGGGAAGGGGAAGACCACAACGAAAACCCTGATCTCTTCGATAATGAAGATGACGTTGAAACACGTCCTGAAGTGCCCATCGATGAAATTGAGATATTAAAAGGCCACATCGAGGCACGGGACGAGGAGCTGATTAGGCAACGGGAGCTAATCGCTACCATGCTGAAGCAGAACGAAGAACTGATTAAGGCGGTCAAGTCATTGCAAGAATCACAAGACGCCAATTTCAAAGCTGGTAGTTCCCGTCAAGAAGGGGTCCACAGTACCAAAAGCAATCATAAGGGAAAACAACCCGTCAATTCTAAACCCCATCCACACAGAACAATAGAAGTGGAAGCTGAACCAACGGGAATATCCCGAAGGAGATTCAAGCCATGATTGCCCAGCAAATGCAGATAGCCGGAGGTGGATACGCTATCCCTCCCGTCAAAAACCGTGGACATCCATACCCCCGCCATATATGACTTAGAAGAATATCCTAAAGGGTATGTGATCCCCGCTTCAGGACCTTCTCGGGGAAGGCAATAAAGACCTCGAACCCCGAACAACACCTGGCCCACTTTGTAGCCTCGTGCGCGCAACACGGGCGGCAATGATGCACCGTTTGTTAAGACAATTCCCTCGAGCTTGGTGGGAACCGCCTTCTAATGGTACTATTCATTTGAAAACAACACATCGGGACTGGGACGAGATGGCGGACTCGTTCGGGCGCGATTTGTCATGGTGTCGATAAGATAAACATAGCCGATCCGCAAGTACTAAACCCAAGAAAGGGGAGTCAATGACGATTTTATTAATAGATGGCGGAACCTCGCATCAAATGCGACCGCACATTAATCGAAGATGAGGCCGTCAACCTAATCATGAAAAACATTGACGGGTGGATGGGCATGCTTCTTGGTGTGACAAAGGTCAACACATTCAAAGACTTGCTCAGATCGGTATCCAATATGGAAAGGATGTCACCGCACACCGTGCCGAACTTCATGAATAATAGGCCACAACGAGGAGCCCGAGCTGAGACCAAGGTGGCATTCACCTCGTTAAAGGATAAGATGGTCGCTAACGCAGATACTCAAAGCGACAACAGTGGCACAAATGGCAACAATTACAATAAAGGGCCCAGGCCCAATCAAGTAGGGAGTTCACGGAGTTTTGAGTCCCTCAAGCAAAAGAAATCTAAACCGTACTCCTTTAGGAGAGATAAAGTTGCCCAAATCTTCAGAGGGGCACTAAAGAATGGTCTAACCTGCCGGCCAGTAAACGCCGGAAGATGCCGATAAATCGGACGAACCTAACTTTTGCCCATACCATAGAGTACTAGGGCACTCAATTGAAGATTGCTGGGTCTTCAAAGATTGGGTCGAGAAGGCGTATAAAAATGGTGAAATTACTTTACCAAAAGGGTTCTTGCAAAGCCCATCAGCCCATGAACAGGCCAACACGATCTCTCACGAGGAAAAGAAAGTCCCGGGCCAGCTAAGCGAAGATCAAGAGGAGCAATGGACTACGCACTTATCGAAGAAATCGATTAAAATGCTTAAAGCCCTTAAGAAAGAACCTGGCATGAGATGGAGAGACGATATCACGCCAGTGGTCCCACCAAAGCCCAGGGTATACTATAAGGTAGACCAGAGCCAAGACCAGGTTCTTAAGAAGAGAAAGAAGCATAGAAGCAACAAGTCCAGAAAGAATAAAATTGAAGAATGCGAGCAAGGCAGTCCCGAGGCGATTACCCTTCAACACTTCATCTCCAAAGAAGATTGGGAGAGGCTAACCCTAGGTCAAAACAAAGAAGATGTAGATGGAGAAATAAATAAAGAAGAAAGCGAAGAGATCTGGGGTGCTTCGTGCAACATGGTATATTCTTCTCACGACGAAGATATGCCAACATTAGAGGAAATGTTCTTCCTAAATGACGAAGGAGAAGCAAGTACCTCTGGGACCAAGAACGAAGAATGTAAAGCCGTGCTCCGGTCCGGGACTTACATACCTGAGAGGCAAGCTCCCAAGGATTCCGATAAAGGAAAGGATAAGGCCCAGAATAAAGGTAAAGAGGCTGAGAACCCAAGCAAGAACCCAGAAAAGACCGGCCGACGGCGAAGAATATAATGTGTTGGCACATCTGCGTAAAATCCCAAAGATTATTAAGCATATTCGACGCATTGATGATGTCACAAGACCTAAGGGAGGTACTAATTCAGCCCCGCAAGATCCCGAGAAGTATAAGTCATATTTCATCGAGCAAAATATGCAGGAAGCCTTATTCACCGCCAAACGGCCGCCCGCATAAATTTCACGACGATGACCTCCTAATAGGCACCGTCGACCACAACCGCCCGCTATACATCACCGGAAATTGTGGAGGGCAAAAGGTTGGTCGTATCCCGGTCGACGCGGATCCTCGATCAATATCATGCCGCTTAAAACCACGAAGACCATCACCTTAGACGTGAAGAACCTATCTGACGAAAAGGTGATTATTCATGGCTTCAATCAAAACTCCCAAAAGGCCCTGGGAGCTATAACTCTGAACCTGCAATGCGGAAGCCTAAAAGCGCCTACTAAATTCTATGTTATTGACGCTGAAACTTCTTATCGGGCGTTGCTGGGTCGCCCGTGGCTTCACAGCAATCAGGTCATACCCTCTACTCTGCACCAATGCCTGAAATATATTGAGAATGGTAAGCAAAAGAGAATTGACGGAGATGTCAAACCATTCGGGGTGCATGAGATTAAATTCAATGACGCCTAATATTTTCTCGCCTAAATCGCCGTGTGCGCCGAGTCGGCCTATGATAAAAACAATTCGAAATCTTTCAATAAAGGCCCTAAATTTGATACCTCGTCCGGAGAAGAAGAAGAGGTCAAATTTAATATTAAACCCCGAGGTGCGAGCCCAAAGACCCTAAGAAAGTCGGGTGAGGAAGCAACCTTCCGCCTCAAACAGGTGGCTACATATAAAGCCCAAATAAAACCGAGCGAAATCAATGCAAGTGATTCGAAGAGGAGGTCATTTTCAATTTTAAGCCCGCCGATACCCTCAAATTCAGATCACAGAGGCAACTTCAGGTGAAGGCTCTGAAGAGTCTGACGACTCGGGCGACATCACCTCAGGAGAAGAATCTGGCCATGATCGTCAACCCTGGGAAGAAGAATCTGACGAAGAGATCATCTATCACATCCTCAAAAGCCATACAAAGGGCCTGAAACAGATAATGAAAGTGAGGAGTCATATATGATCAACACGGGATCCGGTGGCGGAAGGGATAACCCGGTTAGGCCGAGGTCTATAAATGAAGAACGCTCATGGCGGGAAAATTTTGAAGGTCGCGTCTGGAATGCGATCGACGAAATAAGGCACCAAGTTGAAAATAATAGAAGAGAGGTGTCTGAACAATGGGAGGTGATGCAGGACATCAAGACGCAACACAATGAAATCATGATAATGATTGAAAACCTGCAAACCGCGATTTATAATTCCGAGCTACTCAAAGAAATGGCGAGCGAACCCCGCGCCGGGACCCCCGAAAGACAAGCACCCGATAGCGGCAAACGGGTAATTGTAATAGTAGATGAATCAAAGGGGGAAGAAATGAAAGCTAAGCAATTGACCGTCATGCAAACCCTCAAGGTCAAGAAGAGTAAACCATACTCTTTCCCCGAAAAATAAAACAGTTCGGATATTTGAGCAAGCCTTAAAAAGTGGATTGACACTTTCCGTTTGCAAAAGACCCGCCGACATAGAAAGAGCCGCGAAGGAGAATTCTGCCCTTATCATCGCATACCGGGTCATACAATCGAAGAATGCTGGTATTCAAGGACCTCATAGAAGAAGGGCATAGAAACGGGACAATCCAACTCCCGAAGAGCTTTCAACAAGACCCACCTCCGCATAACTTGAACAACAAGGGCAAAGGGGTGGCTTATACGATCTCGCATACTCCCGTACCTAGCAAACCTAAGGTTGCAAGACGTAAGCCGATCAAAGAGATCTATCGCTCCAACTCAGTCATGAATATTGAAATAGAAGAGGAGATGGCAGCGCTAGAGATTACTGTGGTTCCCGAAAGGCATTTTAAAGACCTCATGCCAAGGGAAGTGAACCACATCCAAACCCTGAAAACCTTTATTGTGCCGGCAAAGGTAGAGCGCATCAAAGGGAGAACTATCATCCACAAGGCTATAATTTTCTATCAGAGCGATCCAACCCAGTCTCTGAAGAACCCTGATCACAACACTTGGAAGAAGTGGGTGATAGAACAAGAATCGGAGAATGCAACGAGCGGTGACGCTGCGTCTCATCCCTTTGGAAAGGAACTGTATAAACTGGCAAAAAGGGCGAAATGTCTGAGAGATATATCCAAGGCCGAGGCCAAACGCTTCGATGAACTCTGGAATGGCGGTCAGAATAAGGTCCTGGGCCTGGATGGTAAAATAAAATACACCCGGGGGTTAGGGTATAACTGCGATGACGCAGCGTGTCTTGAGGGGTCTCTCAACGAGCGCCGTATGGAAGAAAGCTGTTGCATGACTTCTGTCGAAATGCCGGATAATGAAACAGAGAGGACAATACCCCTGGTCCCGGAAAATGCTTTGAAACAAATAGAAAAGGAGCCTAACACGGTCGATGAGTTAGCGGAAATTAATGTGGGGCCCATAGACCCTCCGACGTCGAGAGGTCACCGGTTCATCCTGGCAGCAACGGATTACTTTACAAAATGGGCTGAAGCCATCCCACTCAAAGAAGTTAAAGCATCCGATGTGGTTAAATTCTTCAAGACGCACATCCTTTACCGATTCGGTACCCCACTCCGGATAATATCCGATAACGGACAAACCTTCAAGAGCTCCAAAGTCTATGCCCTGGCGGAGCAATTTAATATCGATTGGAGATTCTCGTCCATTTATAACCCGAGAGCCAACGGCCTGGCCGAAGCCTTTAACAAAACCCTAATCAATATCATGAAAAAGACCGTGGACGGCAACCAACGAGACTGGGATAATCGTCTACAGGAGGCATTATGGGCTTATCGGACCACATACCGAACGCCTACGCAAGCTACCCCGTATTCTCTGGCTTTTGGGGTTGAAGCCGTTCTCCCTCTTGAGGTGGAACTACCGTCATTGCGGGTGGCTATGCAAAATGATATGACCATGGACGAATGCCAACAACTTAGACTGGACGAGTTGGATGCCATGGACGAGAAGAGACTGATAGCCCAGCAGAACCTTGAAATATATCAGGCAAAAATGGCAAGGGCATATGATAAGATGGCGCGAGTCAGGGCATTTCAACAAGGGGAGCTTGTTCTTGTCCTCAAGAGGCCGATCATTGGCCGGCACATCGGCCCGAAATTCTCTCCGAATTGGGAAGGGCCATATGTAATTGAGAAGGTATACGGGGGCGGCGCATACCAACTCATAGACCATGAAGGTGAAAGACCCATGCCACCGATTAATGGGCGATATCTGAAGAAGTACTACACCTAGCCCGAGCGGGACCAACCGAGTAGTATCTATTGTAAATAAATAAGGAGGGAATAAGTGTTCGCTTACACACACACGTGCACGAAACACAAACCCATGTCTAACCTCCACTTTTGCATAAAATCCCAAAAACCCTACTTATGCATCCGTAAATAGAATGCATCCAAAAATCCAAAACCACACAAACACGTATAGCCCTATAAAAATAAAAAAAAATATATAGAATAAGAGAATTCAAAGCCAAAACCACGCGAGAATGTAAGGCGAGAGCCTTGGTGTTTGGGCTCATAATACAAATACCACCGGGTTTGTCCATTTGATACGTAATAAACACAAAAATGGGCAGGGGTTTGCGCTTGTCCCTCAAACCATCTCGTTGCCCGATGACGAAAGTTGCTCATATTGGTCGCCCGTGGCGCAAGCCAAGGGATAGGTCGAGCAAATTGGTGGCTAGTAAATAGTCGCTTCCGAGGGCATGTAAATAAATAACTCTCGTATTATTAGTAACATGTATCACTAATAACCAAAAATCGCCTTCTTCTAATAAAATAAAAAGGATATATAAGTAAAACAATAAAAACCTATTTTTCTACTCATAAAAAAAAAAAAAAATGAAAAAAAAAATGAAATGATAATAAAAATAATAAAATCTTTTCAATAAGGGGTTGCCATCTTTGTCCCCAACACCATGAGTGTTATACAAAGCCAGGTTGGGTGCATTCATCCGTAAAAGCACCACACGCCCGAAGAAATGGTGTGTCATAATCCCACGACATATCATGGAGGGGTCAGACCAAGGGTTTACGCTTGTACACGACATTTCATGTTAAACAAAGCGGCTCGCTTAAAGAAGTGACTCGGAGTCATGGAAAGCGGACCTACCCGATGAAAGCCCGTCTCGCGGGGATGCGTGATGGATGTTTGAGGGTAGCTAAAATATAAAAACTAGGTTGGGTACATTCATCCGCAAAAGTACCACACGCCCAAGGAGGTGGTCCGTTTCTAATCCCAAAATAGATCATGGAGGGGTCGACTAAGGGTTTATGCTTTTGCCCGACATTCGGTGTCAAATAAAGTAATTCGCTTAAAGAAGTGACTCGGTCATGGAGAGCGGACCTACCCGATGAAAGCCCGTCTCGCAGGGATGCGTGATGGATGTTTGAGGGTAGTACCCCCACAAAACAAATTGAGTGGAGATGAGTGAAGGTGAGTTTCCACTTCGCACGCAACGGTGCACAAATGAGGGGAGAGTGGGTGAGCTTCCACAACTAAATGTCAACTAAATATACAAGGAGCATCCACAAAATGGTGTTATCAATTGCATCCATAATTCAATTGATACCGGTAAGTTTATCCATCGGTAATAAAGGGATAAACGGGTTTATTCTCATACCGCCTAGAGGTCAATACGAGACAAGTTCGGTATCCGTAAAATACCACGGTTACTTGAGTTTTGTATTGCCATAAATAAAGAGAAACATGTATAGAATGAATGTAATAGGATGTTGTAAGATTTTTCTTTATTTTGTTTAGACGCTCGCGAAAGAATGAAGCGGTTGTAATAGGCGCTTTTGCAAATAAGATTGGAGGTGCATAGCATGAAATCAATAAAATATTTCCTCGCGGCTTGCAGGAAGGAAGCGATGAAAGAATAATAATAGAGGCAAGCATCATCCACAACAAGAGATCCAAATGATAAGTGTCAAAGCATCCTATATCAAGTATGGTAAAAGAAAAGGAGAAAAAAGAAATGAAAAGTGCGAGTCCATGGGCCCAAAAAGCGGGACTCCAACTCTAATAGCACAAGTACTAATAGTCTCTAAATGAGTATGGAGGGAGTGCCTATCCTCCTCCGAAGCCGCCTCGAAGTCCAAGAACGAGCGAAGGCACTATCCCGGCGCTCGAATGAATCCGCAACTCGGGAGACGTCCCGCCAAATGTCGAGAGAAGCCCTCATCGATAATCGTGGTCCTCTAGCTCCCGCACGAGCGATCGAGCGGCCCACCACCGACTCCCATGGAGCGGAGAGTGGCACAAGAAGAGAGCCGCCGAAGATAGCGGAGTCGAGCGACCTCCAAATGCTGCGTAGCTCATGAATCTCTAACTCGTGCCGATATACGAGAGAGCTCGCATCCCGGTAAGCCCCGAGCGCCTCCTCACACCTCCCGGAAATGAAAGTGCTCTCGAGACGAGGTGCAATGAGTAGAGGCCGGCGCGATGGTATCCCGCATCGCCTATACCAATCGAAAGAGAATCCACCGCGAGAGAGTCCAGGATGTCGAAATCTAGTGGATAGCCCCCGAAGAAGGTATCTCGGAGTGCATCCGCCGCCGCGCCAAGGCGAGCCGCACATCCCTCGATGAAACATCTGCAAGTAAAATAAATGGGTTAGACAAATTGTTATAACCAAAAAAAGAAATAGAAGGAAGGGAAGATCTAACCTATCGCCTCGTCGCTTTGAGACAAAGGGGGCCGATCGAATCGGGGGCAGGGATGTCGGTCGCCTCAGGAGGACCCGCAGGTGTACCAGACCCGGCTACAAAATAAAATGGAAAGCATAAATACATGAAAAATAAAATACGGGCAAATGATAAAGGAAATATAAGGTACCGGGAGAAGCATGAGGCTCGGCGAGACCCTCGCTAGCCGGAAACCCCGTCTCCGGCGTGGAATAGGCTGCCACACGGCCCAACTCTCATCCAACTCTGAGTCGTAATCGACTGCAACCCGCTCAGTCGAGACTCTGCCATCTGTGGCCATGAGAGGCTGCCCGTCGGGAGATGAAGAAGCATGAGATGGCCCTCCCTCGATCAGTAATGGCTCGTCGCCTGCGGGCTCGACAGCCAATGGACTCCCCTGCTCTAAAGAAGCCTCCTCTGATCGTACAAGAGTGAGCACTGGTCCCAGAACCACATCAAATGAGTCACCGTCTCCGGTGGGTACCAAAGAAGATCGACGGAGAAGCGGGGCCGTCATGAAAGAAAGGCTCCGAGCGGTGTGGAGATGCCATGTCATCGGCCTCAGGGTCTGTAAAATATACATGTAAGAATGAAAATACTAGTGCATGCCGGCAACTAGGTATTAAATGAAGCACACGAACTGCGACGACAAGGTCGGTGCAAAACCCCGGAATAGTAGTGCTCGCGAGCGCCGATAAATCTACTATGATGTCATCTCGGGCGGCCTCCACAGGAGATGTCCCACGAGCTGAAAAATAAACCCTAATCAGAGATGTAAATAAAGTGCGCCCGAATAAGGATAGGCGAGTCAGTAAAGAAAATCACCCGGAGTGGGAGAAGGAAAAGAAGACGGGGAAGGCGGCTGAGAGGTGCCGTCTCGATCTCTCCCCATGGCGGCTGGAGCCGGTGGCTCAACATATGGCTGAGAATGAACGCCGACTACTTGTGGACGAGGGACCGAGAACCCGGCTCCGCGTGATCATACTCGTAAGCCAACTCGAATCAAAAGAGAATTGGTCGAAATGAGATAGGGCTTATCAAAAGAAAATAACCTAAAGGGATAATGAAGTGTACACAGTAAGAATGGTCCTAACGGAACACGAGAAAATCGGTATTTGTCTAAACCCGAAAGTCGACGGGCTGCGGCAAGGGCGGGAAAGGGGCGCGATCACGCGAAACGGTGCCATCTAATAGAGGCCGGCCATCTCGCGGACATGTACTCCGGACGACCACCGAGGAGTATACGACCGTAAGAGCGAATGGTCTCATAATACCACCGCCGATAACGCCTCGTGAAGGTGGAAGTCCTAGAGGTGGATACCATCGATAGCGAGTGCCGTGCCCGGTCGGAAGAGGTGAGTGTAGCACCATCCGATACCCTCCAAATCGCCCGCCAATGATGTAGGGCGGAGAAGAGGCGCCGGAATATCCCGATCCAAGCCAAACGATGTGCGCATCGATGTGGCGAATAGGGCTCGATGAACATATGATCGCCCAATCGAGAGGAAGAAAGCCACGACGAATGCGATCGGGTACTCCAAATCGATAGGCCCGGCTCGAATGCTAGAAGAGTCGAAGAGGGAACCCCGCTTTGTCAATCACCATCCTGTCGGCAATCCTAGCGCCCCACGGCCACCGATCTATCTCGAGAAAAGCGCGAGATGGTCTCGACTCTGAAGAATCTATATCGAGCGACCTCCGAGTCAATGAAGTCGGCCGCACCCCAACTAAGTCACTCGATAAGGATAGACGATCTCGTAGCGTGACCGCCATGCCGGGATCATATGAGCCGGACCAATGCAAATGGAGCCATCCGCTAATCGGATGCCACGGGATCGGCTCACGGCCGTGAAGGACTACGAGATGAAGTCGACCGCGGAGGCACCTATAAATGTTGGCCAGTACAGGCACGGCCAAAGAAATCCTATCGCCACGCGCGATCAGGCTCGCCATGATAAACACCGAAGGCCGAATGGTGTATGCGGGGGAGCGAGGTAATAAGAAATAGCGAGATCCACCAAGAGATGAAGGCGGTCGGATAAGTCTCCCGATCCACGACATGTGAACACGGGGTATCCCGAGATGGGATAGGGCCGTCGTGATGAATCTCGAGCCGACACCGTGCACCAAATGGATCTCTCGGTGGAAGCCAAACCCGTAGGGCGAGTATGGACCCGATCGGTGAAATAGGCGATCCAATGTCTGAACGGAACTCCGGGATGCCCCCTCCGTAAATAATGATAAATCTCATAAGTCCTCTGTAAAGAAGGCGGGAATCGAGTGAAGTCTCCCGAGTCAGCGGGTGAAACCATGAACTCGTCATAGAAATGGCCAAAGATCGGCAGCCCGGTCAACTGCTGTATCTCCAGGAGAGTCGGAGTCAGCTCCCGATCGTCGATGAACAAAGTGTTGGTGGAATAGTTCCACCTCTCACAAAAGGCCCGTAGCCAGGGTGTGTCGATATGATAATGAAACATCGACAAGAAAACCGAGTCATATATCCCGGCTCGCCTGAGCAGAGTCCCCTCCCGCATGAGCACATACCGGGTCCACTCTAGCTGATAGCCATGGCACTCTAAGGGAATGATGAAAGGGGCAGTGGTCCATCTGTGAGCCTCCCCGTCTATAATCTCCTTGCCCAGGAGATGTGTCAAAGGAGCCGTAGAGGCAACGCCTAGAGGCTGAAGGGGCATGATGTCATGAGGCTGATCATCCCCGAAAAATAAACCGCCGCCTCGCGGTAGACGAGAGTCGCTCGGATGGTCGGGACGAGAGGAGTCCAATCGCTAGGATCCTCATAAAAAGAATGATAATGACTCAAGGGGCGACGCGGAATGGCGTCGTGAGATGGAACTACAATACCCGAAGAAGAAAAGACATCATGAGAAATGAAGTGATGAATAATAAGGAACAATGCACCAAGACAAGCCTTTCGAGCGTTCAAGGCTCGTCTTGGTGGGTGGCTCTTTGTTAACCCTTGAAAGATTTCAAGGATGAATAGATGAATAAATGAAAATAGATTGATGATTGATGACAAATAATAAAAGAGGGAAGGAGAGAAAGCAATGAAAAGATGGCCCACTGATCAGAAGAGGTCGCTGCTTAACTCCGGAATGAATTCATTAGTCCCACAATGGAATGCTTGGACATGAAGTGAAGAGTATAAATACCCCACCACCTCCTACTCATTCGAGGTGGCTGACCCTCGGGAGATTTCGGAGAGAGAAAATCTCCTGATGGGTCAGCCATTTAATTACATTTTCTCGACGACAAGTGGGACCCACTGCGGCGAGTCCCTTGTAGATGAATCTAACAACATAGCCTATCGATGAGTCACCCATGTGACCATTTTTCAACGACAAAGGACCCCACACCTCGGTGACCTGCTATAGAGTCGAGTTGAACCCTAAAAATCGCCCTTGGAGCCAACCCTAGAAAGGAGTGAAGCAAGATAATCCCTATGCTACATGAAATGATGTCAATGCCAAGCTAGCATTTTGATGCAACTAGTCATGAGAAATTCCAAATGTGATTTTGCTTTCAAGGCCGACACAGGTGCCAAAGCTGCGAGCAACCACCTAACCATGCTTTGATTTGTGTCAATTCGATAAGTAGTCGGTTCTTTGACCAAGTCACCCTCATGTTAAGGGATTGAAAGCCAATTTCACAAGACTGATCAGGTGCCAAAGCTGGGAGCAACCACCTGATCAAGTCTAGATTTGTATTAATTGCTGATAAGTAGTCAGCATTTGATCAAATCAAACCCTAATGAATATCAATATAAGTCTAATTGGTATTTAGTTAGGGTGGTTTCTGCAAGAGAGATAATTGGCGAGAGACACGAGCTATAATTGAGATCGGGGATTAATTCATAAGGAATAATAGGGTTTTATGGACAAAAGAATTTTTAATTCAGAGAAGGAGGGGTAAAAATGGAATTAAAAATTACAGGGATGATCATCATAAATTTAGGGATTTTTGGTGAAAATTTCATAATTTTTGGATGAGTGGAGCTATCAAAATAAATTCGGGGAAGATAAAACGGGTTAAAAATGAAAGATCAAGGGCGAGATTTGATCAAGGCGGATCTGGGTGCAACTTGGGGACGAGAGACACATGCGGGTGCAAGGCGGGATCCTAAGCACACCTACACCGAATCGGGGAAGAGAGAGGTGTGACACGTGTCAGCATTTCATTGGGCCACCTCATGCCACGTGTCAGCACCCCATTGGTCCACCTCAGCCATGTGGGCCCCACACCCCTACAGACCTGACAAGTGGGCCCCACCTATGCCACGTGGCAGTCAGCCATTGATCCACATCAGCAGCCACCTCATACAACAGCTAGACAAATGGCAGCATGCTATAAGGCCACCTCAACAGCCAGGTGCCATGTGGCCTTCCCTTATTGGTCCACCTCACTACTGTGAACCCCACTATACTATAAGGCGACTGACAAGTGGGCCCCACTGGATGCCACATGGCATGCACTCACTGGTGCCATGTCATCATACAGTGTGTACAAGGAGGGACAGATGGCTCCTTATGATTGGTACAGGGCAACACAAGGTGCCACATGGCACTATATCACAGAGCCACATCATACACCAGATCATTAACACTAAGGGTTTGTTTAATAAGCAATCAACCAATCGGGAAGAGCCACCTCGGCATATTAGCATTAATCGGTTGCTAACCTCACGGACTTAAACGCTTAAACCTTACGGATGGGACCCAGTAGTCAGGTGGATAAGGCTAGGATCACAAGCTAGAGATATAAACCAAGTCCATTCATCCTATCTATCCAACTCAGCGCAAATGAATTCAAACAAAAGAGGAAAAGGAAGGTGAACCTGGTACATGAGCTCTATGCCGCTGCCTCTCTTCTCTCCCGTGCGTTGTTGCGTGTGTGCCGTGCGCATCCAAACTGGCGGAAGGACCTTCTCCCTCCTTCTTCTCGCCATTGCCCGAGTCCAGCACAGCTCGCATTCTTTTCTTTCCTTGGCGCCTCACCATGATTAAAGGCAATCTAAGAGAGCAGTGATGATCAAGCGATAGAATAAAGGATATTATTAGGTCAATTGAGAAAATAAGATGAACAGAAGTGGAAATTGAGTTAGTACCCGAAATTGAGCTAAAGAAAGAAATCCAATTGGTGCTCTGAATATCAAATTGAGTTGCAAAACAACTTCCTTGAGCTAAGGCGACGCCGATTGATAGGTGATTATGAAGCAATTGAGTCAAAAGAGGGTTCAAAGATCGGAAATTGCCAAAAGCAGTAGCAAAGAGATAAGTACAATTGATGCTTTAGGGATCAAATTGCATTGCTAAGTGGCATCTCCAAGGTGAGGCGACACTAATGGAGGTGAATGAGCGAGACAATTGAATGAAATGATCTGAAATTGATCAAGAGAGAGAATGAGGCAGAAATGCGATTTTGAATTGGACAAGCCTCAGTGCAATTGAGAGTGAAGAGTTGTTGACAGTGATGAAGGGATGTTTAAATACAATCCAAAGCGGTGAAGGGTCGCTCATCCAATAGAACATGTGCTCAATTGGAGTCAAATTAGTCACGGCACGATCAAAGGGAATAACGAAAACGGTTATACATACAAATGCAAAGAACAAACACAAACCCATCCGGGCCGTTGATTGAATTAGAATGAAGGGTGAGGATGTATCCAAGGTGGCAATCCGAGTGGAAGGCGACTAACCAATCACAATTGGGTTTAATCGGCCTAATTAGCTTATATAAACGAAAATCCAAAGAACAGATAGAGACAGACATCCATACACATCCATTAGCAAAGTGGTTGAGAGCAAGTATACGCATCTAACAGTGATAATTGAGAAGAGAGAGAGAGAGAATAGACAAGGGCAGTAGAGAAGATAACCAATTGGTGTTTCTATTCAAGAAAAAGGTAATTGGTACTTAATGCATGAAAAAGATATCTTCTTGGTGATTTTTTTTTATCTGTGATTTGAGATCTGAGATACTTGATTTGTGATAATAAAGCAATTGATAATTTCCTTTCTTTTATTTCTATTCTGAGATCATTGCCTATATACTCAATAATACAATTCAAACATGAAATTAATCATGAAAATGATATCCAGTGAGCCACTGGCCCAAGTATAAACTGCTTGGTGAGCCTTTAGGCTGGATTAATCATTAACATGAAGAATTCATGAAAAGAATTGCTATTCTCCATTCATTGTTCATGAATTTACATTAATTCCCTCTTTCTTTAGCTCATTGGATATGAAGTGATAATTATAGATTCATTATCGATAACTACCTCAATTACATGATTATAATTGGTGAGATTGACGCAAGGTATCTAAATCTCATAACAAAAGCTTTGATTCAACAATATCAGTATACCGTTGATCAAATCAAGAAGATCACCTAACTCTCGGTGAGCCACCGGCCCTAGCTCAAGTGGGTGCGCCTTTAGGCTCGAGTAGGTATGATCGAAGATGATAATTCATTAGGCATCAAAGAATCATAACGGGTTGAGTCGGTATTGATTGGTACCATACTACACCGAGCAAAGCCGTGCTTCACATAATAAAGAGCAAAAAGGAACTCTATTTCTTATACTAAATCGCTCAAACATGCTAAGACGATGCTCATCTCCTTGTAATTGTCAAGAACTTTGATCAATTTTGCCGAATTTAACGAAAGAAACATCTCGATGCCGGTTCTAAGCGATACACTATTCGGTACCATCATGTGGCATCTCTCACCGTATGGATTCTCGATCAAGAACCATAAAAGAACTCTCCAAAGCAAGACGATGCGAAGCACGACGATCATGGAAGAGGTGCTCCGGCGCCGGAAGCGCCGCTTTAGCACGAATCCGACGTAAGAACAGATCGGAAGAGATGAAAGAACCGTTGGCACGAACCTTGAAGCATGCACTGATCTTGAAGCTAATCAACACACGGGATCTGTTAAGAAGATTGATTATTAAACCAAGAAAGGATCTGGGCCGTAGATCCATTAAACACGTATCTCAAGCGAATACGGCGGCCCAAATGAAGAAGGAAGTTATATAAAGGATGCGCACCAATCTCGGCATAGATCGGCGGCCCAGTTATTAGGCCCATTAATTAAATAATAACGAGAATAGTAATAATATAGAGTAAATAAATGATTTGAAAATGCTCCCCTGAACTCCAAATTGACTCAAATTTGTTTCTAATTTTTTTTTATTTTTCATACTATTTTTCTATACAATAATATTCCAGTTTTAAAAATATAATCATGATAAAACAATTTAAAAGCAAAATACATTACATATATTGATATATTTGACCTAGATTTGACTTATCATTTTAAATACTATAAAAATTCCAAAAATATAAATAAAAATCATAAATAATAACTAGATATATTTTAGTGATTTTTCAAGTGATTTTCCATGAAGTAATAATGATAATAGTAATATGCCATAATAAATAATGAGATTAGCTATATTCTTTGATAAATAAAGAAATATGAATAATAATAGATATCATGTTAATATTTTCTGTAAAAATAATAAAAAAATAAATAGCACAAAATATACAGAAAAATATACTACCATGTTAATAAATAGAAAAATGCATTTTCTTTTATAATAAAGAATGATAATATAGCTTTATAATATGAATTGTATTTCTTTTGTTATTTCTATACAAATATATAATAAAAATACTTTTTGATGAATAAAATGCAATAAAAATAATAGTTGTAATAAAAACATAATGAATTTCATCTCTTATGGCTATTTTCAACTAATAATAAAAATCTTATGCTTTTCTATAGATAATAAATAGAAATAATAAAAATAGATATAATGAATAGTATAATAAATAGAATAGAATATTAATAATGATTTCTTTTAGCTATTATGGATTTTAAAAAAAAATAAAAAATAAAGATAATAATAATACAAAAATAATATAGCTAACCATCTTTTGATTTTGTAAATAATTCTTACATAATGAATAGTATTTCAATATAATAGAATATAATAATAAAATTCTATTACTTTGGCTATTTTAAAAATACAAATAAAAATCATAGCCATTTTATTTTCTAGTATTTTGTAAATGATTTTCTACAAAATAAATAGAGTTTAGAAATAATAAAAATAAAATTCTACTATTTTAGCTATTATAAAAATCCCAAAAATATAAATAAAATTCTAGTTAATAGCTAACCCCTTTTCCTATTATTTTTGTAAATAAATTTCTACATAGATAAATAGAGTTTAAAAATAAAAAAATATAATAATAATAATAATAATAATAATAATAATAATAATAATAATAAATAAATACATCTTTATAATAAAAATAATAATGGAAGATATTATATAATAGACTTTGTGCATTTTAGAAATGAATAAATATGCTCACATAAGGAGTGTAGAGCCACATATGAATATTTGCACACATGATATAACATTTAGAATGATTAGTCAAGACGAGAACGTCTTGACGGAGGATAAATAAGGTTGCAATGACAACATGAGAAGATACGTTGAGACAAGAACATCTTGTCGTAGGATGATTAAGGCTTCGATAGCAATATGAAGAAGATACGTTGAGACAAGAACATCTTGACGTGAGATGATTAAGGCTTTAATAGCAATGCGAGAAGATATGTTGAGACAAGAACATCTTGACACTTGATGAAGAATAATAAGATACGTCGAGACAGAACATCTTGACGTGAGATGAATAAGGCTTTGATAGCAACATGAGTGAATATGTCGAGACAAGAACATCTTGACGCTTGATGAAGAATAACCGGAGCACGATATTAACATGGAGATATATGTCGACTCGAAGAAGAAGAACATTATGATGTCCTAGATAGGTGACATCTTAATGACTCGCTGCCATGAGCAAGTAACTCATGATTGAATACGCTCACACAAGGGGTGTAGGGCAACATAGTAATTTTGCACAAGTAATGCAACACGTAGAATGATTAGTCGAGACAAGAACATCTTGACGCTCGCTGAAGAATGACCAAAGCTACGACATCAGCATGGAGAGATATGTCGATTTTGAAGAAGAAGAACATTATGATGTCCGGCGAAGTGACATCTTAATGACTCGGCGTCATGAACAAGTAATTCATGACCATTTGAGCTAGCAAGACCGAACTCATCCGTCGATAAGTTCGTCTCCGGCTCATTTCCCGAGACTTGTGAGATTGAATCGTTCGTAGGTAGATTCATCCACAAAACGATGAATGTGAACCGTTACTGTAGGTAGGTTCCTTCACTAACACATGCCTCAATGTTGAACGGCCCGGCGCTTCGGGTTTAACATTGTGTGTAATTGTGTTTCCTAGGTTTATGAATCGGCTTAGTGCTTCGAATTCATGATCTAGAAGATCGGTGAGAAGAAACACGTGGGCCATATCCACCCTTCTCCGATTCACCAACCTCAAGATCAACCGCTCGGCGCTTCGAGTTGTATTTTGTGTGATTGGTTGTTGACTAGTTAAGATTGAACCGATCTGTTTGTAGGTTTATCTTCTAGATCAACGGAGGTCGAGTCGTTACGTATGTAGACTCACCTCAAGCCCTCTAAAGAGATTAACTCGGTGCGTAGGTAAGGTTACATCTCGAGGTGGCATGGACTGAACCGATCTGTTTGTAGGTTCGTCTTCCATAGGACAAAACCGATCTGTTTGTAGGTTTGTCTTCCATAGATTGAACCGATCTGTTTGTAGGTTCATCTTCCGTAGACCCCTTTTTATGAAATTAGACGACCACTTGACCATCTTTTAACTATACTATTTGCTTCTCTCTTTCAAAGATCCAGAGGTGCCTCGAGGTTAGTAGCCCAGGGTAATTAACGGTGGGGGCTTGCGCCCACCGGAATCTACAAGAACTCACAATCACTAAAAACCCCCTGAATGTGCATCCAAATAATCTCTAAACGGCGAGATCGGCCGACACCCGTGATGCACGCTCGGGAGGGATCTCCGTGTCCTTCTTCCGCAACCCATCGCCCGGCGGCGGTGCGGAGCGCGCGAAAAAGGGTCGCACGACGCCTTTATAACATTAGCGGCGTTGAAAGATGAACTCAAATGCATTAAAACTCTATTTCGGTTTATTAAAATTTTGTTTCATTTGAAGCCTCATTTTCAACACATAAAATCATCAAAAAAGAACGAGCCGTTTTAAATGACGTACTCCATGGGTTTATGTTATAAGCATTGCGTGCTCGGGTCGTTAGAACACGAATTACACATAGAGATGAACACAAATGTATTAAAACCTATACTTTTTCGTAGGTTCATTCAAGTTTTCTACCATTCGTGGCCTCATTTCTTCACATAGAATCATCAAAACGCACAAAATTATTTTGAAAGATATCCCTGTTGGTTTATAATATAATCGTTGTGTTCTCGCGTCTTTATAACAAGAATAGCGTTAAAAGATTAACACAAAGGCATTAAAACTTTATTTCAATTTATTGAAGTTTCGTATCTTTTGAAGCCTCATTTCAACACATAAAATCACCAAAATACAATGAGTTGTTCAAAATGATGTATTTTATTGGTTTATATTATAATCTTTGTGTGTTCGGTAGTCGAAAAATGAAAGAATACAAACGCATTAAAAATTATACTTCTTCATTAGTTTATTCAAGTTCTTTATCATACCTAGCCTCATTTCATCACGAAAAAACTCTAAAATACACTAAATTATTTTGAATGAAGTCCCCTACTGATTTATATTATAATGGTTGTGGTTTCACGCCTTTATTACATGAATAACGTTGAAAGATTAACACAAATGCATTAAAAGCGTATTTCGGTTTATACAAGTTTTGTATCATTGAAACCTGATTTCAATACATAAAATCACCATAATACAATGAGTTATTTTAAATTATGTACACTATGGGTTTATATTATAATATTTACGTGCTCGGGCCGTTAGGAGACGAATTATGAACAAAGATGAATACTTGCATGCATTAAAAACTATACTTTTTCTTTGGGTTCATTCATGTTTTCTATCATTTGTGGCCTCATGTCTTCATATAAAACCGCTAAAATGCACAAAGTTATTTTTAATGATATCCACTATCGGTTTATAATGTACTCGTTAAGTTCTCACGCCTTTATAACACGAACGGCGTCGAAAGAATAACACAAATGCGATAAAACATCATATCGGTTTAATCGAGTTTTATATCATTCGGAGCCTTATTTCAACACATAAAATCACCAAAATACATAGAATTATTTAAAATAGAGTATTCTATGGGTTTAAGTTATAATCTTTGCGTGCTCGAGCCGTTAGGACACGAACTATGCACAATGATTAATACAAATGCATTAACAACTATACATCTTCGGTTAGTTTATTCAAATTTTCTATCATTTGAAGCTTCATTTCATGACGTAAAATCACCAAAATGCTCAAATTTATTTCTAATGATGTCCACTATTGATTTTATAATATAATCGTCGTCTTTTCGTTTGATAACACGAATAACGTTAAAAATTAACAACGCATTAAAATAATATTTATGTTTATTCGTGTTTTGTATCAACCGAAGCCTCATTTCAAAGCACATAAAATCACCAAAAAAATATAGTTGCTTTAAATGATGTAAAATCTATGAGTTTATATTATAATCTTTCCATGCTTTGGAGCCGTTAGGAGATGAATTACGCACAAAGATGAATACAAATGCCTTGAGAATTATGCATCTTCTATAAGATTATTCAAGTTTTCTATCATTTGAAGCTTCACGCCATCGCATAAAACCACCAAAACAAACAAAGTTATTTTTAATGATGTCTCCTGTCGGTTTATAATATAATCGTCGTGTTCTCACGCCTTTACAATAAGAATAACGTTCAAACATTAACACAAATGCCTTAAAACTATATTTCGGTTTGGTCGAGTTTTGTATAATTTGAAGCCTTATTTCAGCACATAAAATCACCAAAATACAATGAGTTATTCTAAATTACGTACACTATTGGCTTATATTATAATCAATGCGTGCTCGGGCCGTAAGGACACGAATTACGCACAAAGATGAATACAAATGCATTAAAAACTATACATTTTCTGTAGGTTCATTCATGTTTTCTATCATTTGTGGCCTCATTTCAACACATGAAATCACCAAAAAGCACAATGTTATTTCTAATGGTGTGCACCATTGATTTTATAATATAATCGTTGTCTTTTCGCCGCTTGATAACACGAATAACGTTAAAAATTAACAACCGCATTAAAATAATATTTATGTTTATTCATGTTTTGTATCAACTCAAGCATCATTTCAAAGACATAAAATCATCAAAAAAATAGAGTTGCTTTAAATGATGTAAAATCTATGAGTTTATATTATAATCATTCCATGCTTTGGAGCATGAATTATGCACAAAGATAAATAGAAATGCATTAAAAATTATGGATCTTCTGTAAGTTTATTCAAGTTTTCTATCATTTGATGATTCACCCCATCACATAAAATCACCAAAATACACAAAGTTATTTTTAATGATGTCTCCTATTGGTTTATAATATAATCGTCGTGTTCTCACGCCTTTAAAATGAGAATAACGTTCAATCATTAGCACAAATGCCTTAAGATCATATTTCGGTTTAGTCGAGTTTTGTATAATTTGAAGCCTTATTTAAGCACATAAAATCACCAAAATACAAAGAGTTGTTTAAAATGAGGTATTTTATTAGTTTATAATATAATATTTGCGTGCTCGGGCCGTTTGGACATGAATTACGCACGAAGACGAATACAAATGCATTAAAAATTATACTTATTCTCGCTAGATTATACAAGTTTTCAGTCATTCCAAGCCTCATTTCGTCACAAAAAGTCTCCAAAATGCACAAAGCAATTTTGAATGAAGTCTCCTATTGGTTTATAATATAATTGTTGTGCTTTGACGCCTTTATAACATTAGCGGCGTTGAAAGATGAACTCAAATGCATTAAAACTCTATTTCGAGTTTATTAAAATTTTGTTTCATTTGAAGCCTCATTTTCAACACATAAAATCATCAAAAAGAACGAGCCATTTTAAATGACGTACTCCATGGGTTTATGTTATAAGCATTGCGTGCTCGGGTCGTTAGAACACGAATCACACATAGAGATGAACACAAATGTATTAAAACCTATACTTTTTCTCGTAGGTTCATTCAAGTTTTCTACCATTCGTGGCCTCATTTCTTCACATAGAATCATCAAAACGCACAAAATTATTTTGAAAGATATCCCCTGTTGGTTTATAATATAATCGTTGTGTTCTCGCGTCTTTATAACAAGAATAGCGTTAAAAGATTAACACAAAGGCATTAAAACTTTATTTCAATTTATTGAAGTTTCGTATCTTTTGAAGCCTCATTTCAACACATAAAATCACCAAAATACAATGAGTTGTTCAAAATGATGTATTTTATTGGTTTATATTATAATCTTTGTGTGTTCGAGTGGCCGTCGAGAAAATGAAAGAATACAAACGCATTAAAAATTATACTTCTTCTGTTAGTTTATTCAAGTTCTTTATCATACCTAGCCTCATTTCATCACGAAAAAACTCTAAAATACACTAAATTATTTTGAATGAAGTCCCCTACTGATTTATATTATAATGGTTGTGGTTTCACGCCTTTATTACATGAATAACGTTGAAAGATTAACACAAATGCATTAAAACGTATTTCGCTTATACAAGTTTTGTATCATTGAAACCTGATTTCAATACATAAAATCACCATAATACAATGAGTTATTTTAAATTATGTACACTATGGGTTTATATTATAATATTTACGTGCTCGGGCCGTTAGGAGACGAATTATGAACAAAGATGAATACTTGCATGCATTAAAAACTATACTTTTTCTTTGGGTTCATTCATGTTTTCTATCATTTGTGGCCTCATGTCTTCATATAAAACCGCTAAAATGCACAAAGTTATTTTTAATGATATCCACTATCGGTTTATAATGTACTCGTTAAGTTCTCACGCCTTTATAACACGAACAGCGTCGAAAGAATAACACAAATGCGATAAAACATCATATCGCTTTAATCGAGTTTTATATCATTCGAGCCTTATTTCAACACATAAAATCACCAAAATACATAGAATTATTTAAAATAGAGTATTCTATGGGTTTAAGTTATAATCTTTGCGTGCTCGAGCCGTTAGGACACGAACTATGCACAATGATTAATACAAATGCATTAACAACTATACATCTTCGCTAGTTTATTCAAATTTTCTATCATTTGAAGCTTCATTTCATGACGTAAAATCACCAAAATGCTCAAATTTATTTCTAATGATGTCCACTATTGATTTTATAATATAATCGTCGTCTTTTCGCTGCTTGATAACACGAATAACGTTAAAAATTAACAACTGCATTAAAATAATATTTATGTTTATTCGTGTTTTGTATCAATCAAGCCTCATTTCAAAGACATAAAATCACCAAAAAAATATAGTTGCTTTAAATGATGTAAAATCTATGAGTTTATATTATAATCTTTCCATGCTTTGGAGCCGTTAGGAGATGAATTACGCACAAAGATGAATACAAATGCCTTGAGAATTATGCATCTTCTATAAGATTATTCAAGTTTTCTATCATTTGAAGCTTCACGCCATCGCATAAAACCACCAAAACAAACAAAGTTATTTTTAATGATGTCTCCTGTCGGTTTATAATATAATCGTCGTGTTCTCACGCCTTTACAATAAGAATAACGTTCAAACATTAACACAAATGCCTTAAAACTATATTTCGGTTTGGTCGAGTTTTGTATAATTTGAAGCCTTATTTCAGCACATAAAATCACCAAAATACAATGAGTTATTCTAAATTACGTACACTATTGGCTTATATTATAATCAATGCGTGCTCGGGCCGTAAGGACACGAATTACGCACAAAGATGAATACAAATGCATTAAAAACTATACATTTTCTGTAGGTTCATTCATGTTTTCTATCATTTGTGGCCTCATTTCAACACATGAAATCACCAAAAAGCACAATGTTATTTCTAATGGTGTGCACCATTGATTTTATAATATAATCGTTGTCTTTTCGCTTTGCTTGATAACACGAATAACGTTAAAAATTAACAACCGCATTAAAATAATATTTATGTTTATTCATGTTTTGTATCAACCAAGCATCATTTCAAAGCACATAAAATCATCAAAAAAATAGAGTTGCTTTAAATGATGTAAAATCTATGAGTTTATATTATAATCATTCCATGCTGGAGCATGAATTATGCACAAAGATAAATAGAAATGCATTAAAAATTATGGATCTTCTCGTAAGTTTATTCAAGTTTTCTATCATTTGATGATTCACCCCATCACATAAAATCACCAAAATACACAAAGTTATTTTTAATGATGTCTCCTATTGGTTTATAATATAATCGTCGTGTTCTCACGCCTTTAAAATGAGAATAACGTTCAATCATTAGCACAAATGCCTTAAGATCATATTTCATTTAGTCGAGTTTTGTATAATTTGAAGCCTTATTTAAGCACATAAAATCACCAAAATACAAAGAGTTGTTTAAAATGAGGTATTTTATTAGTTTATAATATAATATTTGCGTGCTCGGGCCGTTTGGACATGAATTACGCACGAAGACGAATACAAATGCATTAAAAATTATACTTATTCTCGCTAGATTATACAAGTTTTCAGTCATTCCAAGCCTCATTTCGTCACAAAAAGTCTCCAAAATGCACAAAGCAATTTTGAATGAAGTCTCCTATTGGTTTATAATATAATTGTTGTGCTTTGACGCCTTTATAACATTAGCAGCGTTGAAAGATGAACTCAAATGCATTAAAACTCTATTTCAGTTTATTAAAATTTTGTTTCATTTGAAGCCTCATTTTCAACACATAAAATCATCAAAAAAGAACGAGCCATTTTAAATGACGTACTCCATGGGTTTATGTTATAAGCATTGCGTGCTCGGGTCGTTAGAACACGAATCACACATAGAGATGAACACAAATGTATTAAAACCTATACTTTTTCTGTAGGTTCATTCAAGTTTTCTACCATTCGTGGCCTCATTTCTTCACATAGAATCATCAAAACGCACAAAATTATTTTGAAAGATATCCCCTGTTGGTTTATAATATAATCGTTGTGTTCTCGCGTCTTTATAACAAGAATAGCGTTAAAAGATTAACACAAAGGCATTAAAACTTTATTTCAATTTATTGAAGTTTCGTATCTTTTGAAGCCTCATTTCAACACATAAAATCACCAAAATACAATGAGTTGTTCAAAATGATGTATTTTATTGGTTTATATTATAATCTTTGTGTGTTCGGGTCGTCGAAAAATGAAAGAATACAAACGCATTAAAAATTATACTTCTTCTCGTTAGTTTATTCAAGTTCTTTATCATACCTAGCCTCATTTCATCACGAAAAAACTCTAAAATACACTAAATTATTTTGAATGAAGTCCCCTACTGATTTATATTATAATGGTTGTGGTTTCACGCCTTTATTACATGAATAACGTTGAAAGATTAACACAAATGCATTAAAAGCGTATTTCGGTTTATACAAGTTTTGTATCATTGAAACCTGATTTCAATACATAAAATCACCATAATACAATGAGTTATTTTAAATTATGTACACTATGGGTTTATATTATAATATTTACGTGCTCGGGCCGTTAGGAGACGAATTATGAACAAAGATGAATACTTGCATGCATTAAAAACTATACTTTTTCTTTGGGTTCATTCATGTTTTCTATCATTTGTGGCCTCATGTCTTCATATAAAACCGCTAAAATGCACAAAGTTATTTTTAATGATATCCACTATCGGTTTATAATGTACTCGTTAAGTTCTCACGCCTTTATAACACGAACGGCGTCGAAAGAATAACACAAATGCGATAAAACATCATATCGGTTTAATCGAGTTTTATATCATTCGGAGCCTTATTTCAACACATAAAATCACCAAAATACATAGAATTATTTAAAATAGAGTATTCTATGGGTTTAAGTTATAATCTTTGCGTGCTCGAGCCGTTAGGACACGAACTATGCACAATGATTAATACAAATGCATTAACAACTATACATCTTCGGTTAGTTTATTCAAATTTTCTATCATTTGAAGCTTCATTTCATGACGTAAAATCACCAAAATGCTCAAATTTATTTCTAATGATGTCCACTATTGATTTTATAATATAATCGTCGTCTTTTATTTGCTTGATAACACGAATAACGTTAAAAATTAACAACTGCATTAAAATAATATTTATGTTTATTCGTGTTTTGTATCAATGAAGCCTCATTTCAAAGCACATAAAATCACCAAAAAAATATAGTTGCTTTAAATGATGTAAAATCTATGAGTTTATATTATAATCTTTCCATGCTTTGGAGCCGTTAGGAGATGAATTACGCACAAAGATGAATACAAATGCCTTGAGAATTATGCATCTTCTATAAGATTATTCAAGTTTTCTATCATTTGAAGCTTCACGCCATCGCATAAAACCACCAAAACAAACAAAGTTATTTTTAATGATGTCTCCTGTCGGTTTATAATATAATCGTCGTGTTCTCACGCCTTTACAATAAGAATAACGTTCAAACATTAACACAAATGCCTTAAAACTATATTTCGGTTTGGTCGAGTTTTGTATAATTTGAAGCCTTATTTCAAAGACATAAAATCACCAAAATACAATGAGTTATTCTAAATTACGTACACTATTGGCTTATATTATAATCAATGCGTGCTCGGGCCGTAAGGACACGAATTACGCACAAAGATGAATACAAATGCATTAAAAACTATACATTTTCTCGTAGGTTCATTCATGTTTTCTATCATTTGTGGCCTCATTTCAACACATGAAATCACCAAAAAGCACAATGTTATTTCTAATGGTGTGCACCATTGATTTTATAATATAATCGTTGTCTTTTCGCTTGATAACACGAATAACGTTAAAAATTAACAACCGCATTAAAATAATATTTATGTTTATTCATGTTTTGTATCAATCAAGCATCATTTCAAAGACATAAAATCATCAAAAAAATAGAGTTGCTTTAAATGATGTAAAATCTATGAGTTTATATTATAATCATTCCATGCCGGAGCATGAATTATGCACAAAGATAAATAGAAATGCATTAAAAATTATGGATCTTCCGTAAGTTTATTCAAGTTTTCTATCATTTGATGATTCACCCCATCACATAAAATCACCAAAATACACAAAGTTATTTTTAATGATGTCTCCTATTGGTTTATAATATAATCGTCGTGTTCTCACGCCTTTAAAATGAGAATAACGTTCAATCATTAGCACAAATGCCTTAAGATCATATTTCGGTTTAGTCGAGTTTTGTATAATTTGAAGCCTTATTTAAGCACATAAAATCACCAAAATACAAAGAGTTGTTTAAAATGAGGTATTTTATTAGTTTATAATATAATATTTGCGTGCTCGGGCCGTTTGGACATGAATTACGCACGAAGACGAATACAAATGCATTAAAAATTATACTTATTCTCGCTAGATTATACAAGTTTTCAGTCATTCCAAGCCTCATTTCGTCACAAAAAGTCTTCAAAATGCACAAAGCAATTTTGAATGAAGTCTCCTATTGGTTTATAATATAATTGTTGTGCTTTGACGCCTTTATAACATTAGCGCGTTGAAAGATGAACTCAAATGCATTAAAACTCTATTTCAGGTTTATTAAAATTTTGTTTCATTTGAAGCCTCATTTTCAACACATAAAATCATCAAAAAAGAACGAGCCATTTTAAATGACGTACTCCATGGGTTTATGTTATAAGCATTGCGTGCTCGGGTCGTTAGAACACGAATCACACATAGAGATGAACACAAATGTATTAAAACCTATACTTTTTCGTAGGTTCATTCAAGTTTTCTACCATTCGTGGCCTCATTTCTTCACATAGAATCATCAAAACGCACAAAATTATTTTGAAAGATATCCCCTGTTGGTTTATAATATAATCGTTGTGTTCTCGCGTCTTTATAACAAGAATAGCGTTAAAAGATTAACACAAAGGCATTAAAACTTTATTTCAATTTATTGAAGTTTCGTATCTTTTGAAGCCTCATTTCAACACATAAAATCACCAAAATACAATGAGTTGTTCAAAATGATGTATTTTATTGGTTTATATTATAATCTTTGTGTGTTCGGTCCGTCGAGAAAATGAAAGAATACAAACGCATTAAAAATTATACTTCTTCATCGTTAGTTTATTCAAGTTCTTTATCATACCTAGCCTCATTTCATCACGAAAAAACTCTAAAATACACTAAATTATTTTGAATGAAGTCCCCTACTGATTTATATTATAATGGTTGTGGTTTCACGCCTTTATTACATGAATAACGTTGAAAGATTAACACAAATGCATTAAAACGTATTTCGGTTTATACAAGTTTTGTATCATTGAAACCTGATTTCAATACATAAAATCACCATAATACAATGAGTTATTTTAAATTATGTACACTATGGGTTTATATTATAATATTTACGTGCTCGGGCCGTTAGGAGACGAATTATGAACAAAGATGAATACTTGCATGCATTAAAAACTATACTTTTTCTTTGGGTTCATTCATGTTTTCTATCATTTGTGGCCTCATGTCTTCATATAAAACCGCTAAAATGCACAAAGTTATTTTTAATGATATCCACTATCGGTTTATAATGTACTCGTTAAGTTCTCACGCCTTTATAACACGAACAAATGCGTCGAAAGAATAACACAAATGCGATAAAACATCATATCGCTTTAATCGAGTTTTATATCATTCGAGCCTTATTTCAACACATAAAATCACCAAAATACATAGAATTATTTAAAATAGAGTATTCTATGGGTTTAAGTTATAATCTTTGCGTGCTCGAGCCGTTAGGACACGAACTATGCACAATGATTAATACAAATGCATTAACAACTATACATCTTCGCTTAGTTTATTCAAATTTTCTATCATTTGAAGCTTCATTTCATGACGTAAAATCACCAAAATGCTCAAATTTATTTCTAATGATGTCCACTATTGATTTTATAATATAATCGTCGTCTTTTATTTGCTTGATAACACGAATAACGTTAAAAATTAACAACTCGCATTAAAATAATATTTATGTTTATTCGTGTTTTGTATCAATCAAGCCTCATTTCAAAGACATAAAATCACCAAAAAAATATAGTTGCTTTAAATGATGTAAAATCTATGAGTTTATATTATAATCTTTCCATGCTTTGGAGCCGTTAGGAGATGAATTACGCACAAAGATGAATACAAATGCCTTGAGAATTATGCATCTTCTATAAGATTATTCAAGTTTTCTATCATTTGAAGCTTCACGCCATCGCATAAAACCACCAAAACAAACAAAGTTATTTTTAATGATGTCTCCTGTCGGTTTATAATATAATCGTCGTGTTCTCACGCCTTTACAATAAGAATAACGTTCAAACATTAACACAAATGCCTTAAAACTATATTTCGGTTTGGTCGAGTTTTGTATAATTTGAAGCCTTATTTCAAAGACATAAAATCACCAAAATACAATGAGTTATTCTAAATTACGTACACTATTGGCTTATATTATAATCAATGCGTGCTCGGGCCGTAAGGACACGAATTACGCACAAAGATGAATACAAATGCATTAAAAACTATACATTTTCTCGTAGGTTCATTCATGTTTTCTATCATTTGTGGCCTCATTTCAACACATGAAATCACCAAAAAGCACAATGTTATTTCTAATGGTGTGCACCATTGATTTTATAATATAATCGTTTCTTTTCGCCGCTTGATAACCGAATAACGTTAAAAATTAACAATCTGATTTGTTTACCCTTGAAAAATTTCAAGGATGAGTAAATGAATAAATGAAAATAAATTGATGATTAATGACAAATCATAAGAAGAGGGAAGGAGAGAAAGCAATGAAAAGATGGCCCACTGATCAGAAGAGGTCGCTGCTTAACCCCGAATGAATTCATTAGTCCCACAATGGAATGCTGGGCATGAAGTGAAGAGTATAAATACCCCACCACCTCCTACTCATTCGAGGTGGCGACCCTCGGGAGATTTGGGAGAGAGAAAATCTCCGATGGGTCGACCATTTGATTACATTTTCTCGACAAGTGGGACCCACTGGCGGTCCCTTGTAGATGAATCTAACAACATAGCCTATCGATGAGTCACCCATGTGACCATTTTTCACCGACAGTGGACCCCACACCTCGCCGACTGCTATAGGACCGAATTGAACCCTAAAATCGCCTTTGGAGCTAACCCTAGAAAGGAGTCGAAGCAAGATAATCCCTATGCTACATGAAATGATGTCAATGCCAAGCTAGCATTTTGATGCAACTAGTCATGAGAAATTTCAAATGTGATTTTGCTTTCAAGGTGACTGGTGCCAAAGTCTGCGAGCAACCACCTAACTATGCTTTGATTTGTGTCAATTCGATAAGTAGTCAGTTCTTTGACCAAGTCACCCTCATGTTAAGGGATTGAAAGTCAATTTCACAAGACCGATCAAAGTGCCAAAGTTTGGGAGCAACCACTTGATCAAGTCTAGATTTGTATTAATTGCTGATAAGTAGTCAGCATTTGATCAAATCAAGCCCTAATGAATATCAATATAAGTCTAATTGGTATTTAGTTAGGGTGGTTTCTGCAAGAGAGAGATAATTGGCAGAGACACAGAGCTACAATTGAGATCAGGGATTAATTCATAAGGAATATTAGGGTTTTATGGATAAAAGAATTTTTTTAATTCAGAGAGGCAAGGGCAAAAATGGAATTAAAAATTACAGGGATGATCATCATGAATTTAGGGATTTTTGGTGAAATTTTCATGATTTTTGGATGAGTAGAGCTATTAAAATAAATTCAGGGAAGATAAAGGCAGAATAAATGGATTAATCAAAGGCTGGGATTTGATCAAAGCAGTTCTGGGTGCAACTTGGGGACAGAGGCCTCTTTGGGTGCAAACTGGGTACAAGAGAACACAGAATATATAAAATAACAGAGGAGAGAGGGTGTGCCACGTGGCAACACCAGAATGAGCCAAGTCAGCATACGTGTGCCACGTGGCACACATCCATTGGACCACCTCAGCATATGTGGGCCCACACACCAAATGAAGCCAGCAAAGAAGTGGACCCCACCAATATGCCATGTGGCAGTTAATGATAGGGCCATCTCAGCAATCTTGCCACATGGCAGAACACGTGGTATAACACATCAGCAGATTAACTTTCACACATTCAAACCCATGTGACATGTGTCACAACCTGATTGGTGACACATCACCCCAATTAACCATGTGAAAATCATTAGCTTAAACCTTGTATGACTGACATGTGGGTCCTAATTAAGGCTAAATGATGATTAATCCCTAAATTTTAGCTAAACAGCAAGATTAAATCCTGACAAGTGGGGCCAGGTTGTAAGCATCATGAGGCAGAGGCGCATAGCGATATAATGAACCAAGCCCATTCAAATAAAGCCAAGATTTAAATAAAAAGAAAGAAAGTAAGGGACACACCTGGCTCTCTTGCACCGACCCGCTGACGATGGGTCCCATTTTCTTGTGGTTCACGTGAATCAGCTCCAGCCTGCGCCGAGCCCTCTTCTTTCTCCTTCCTTCTTCTTTTCCTTCTCTTTTCACCATGGTTGGACACAGATGGCGCCATTGGTAAAGGATCTAATAATGCGTTGCACCCTAAGCTGACTGCTTCTAGCCTGAACGACATTACATGAAGACGATGAGGCGCAAGTGATCAGAAATCAAAAGGAGGCAACATAGAGCGAGATGCAGCAAGAAAATGCACCTCGAGTCAAAAAAAGGAACTTTGAAATGATAGCTTGAAACCTGAAATTGATGATGAAATAAGCTTCCTAGATCTCTCGGCGCGAAGCATGTGTTAAGACAATAATTGAAGAGAATTGAATGCTAGGAATAAGGAGAATGCTAACTAGTTATCGGATCAAATGATGAAGTGGTTGAACTCTATATTAGAATAAGCAATTGAATAAGGGTAAGATCTGAGATGCTTCTTCACAGTAAAGAGATGTTATTGGGGCAGGTAATCGAAGAGAATGAGCAGGAGAAGATGACAATCTAATGGATAAGTTCAAGCTAAGAGATGAAATCGAACAAGTAAATAAAGCATTTATAGTGACCCCGAGTTGGAGATAAATGGTGAGTGAGTATAGGCTAGCTACTGGAGATATCCAGAAGAATCTAGAAGGAATTAATTGAAGGCAGGATTGGTTAATGGCAAAAGAGTAAATATTACAAATGATGTAACAAACTCCCTAACGGTTAGAGTTGTCAAAGAATTGGGCTAAGAAGAAGCACACATACATCCTGGCCATTGAATTGGGTATAATCAAGGGTTGAGATCAATTAGAAGCTGCAATCCGACCAATCTCCATTGAACCAATCATAATCTAGCTTTGCTAACCCCTTTGCCTATATAAACCAAATTAGAGAACAGAACAAAAGGGAGATTCTGGAAGAGAGATCAGCAATTAAAAAGGAGAAAAGAGTTCCGTCAATTAACAGCAAGAGAGAGAGGAAGAGTGAAAGAAGATTCAATTGAATCAATTGATAGTAGATTTGGTTTCTCAAAACCAAAGTCTCTCAATTCGATTCTTTGATAGCCTCTACACAGCCTTTTTATCATCTGCAAGCTCAATGGTAGGTGATTTCTTGAAGTTTAGGTTGTAATTGAAGATGATCTCATGAAATTGTATAGTAAAATCTGTTTCTTATGTTAAACAGTTCGATAACTTGCTATTTTTCATTCAAAGTCGGTTCTATAACATTGATTCTATCTTCCATTTGCATTTTCAATTGAATTTCAAGAATTATCTTCAGATTAAGCTATGAATTTCAAGTAACCAAAGATTTGATCTTTCAGCTTAAGATTTCATGCAGTCACTCGCATCTTTTCTTTTATTTCTTTCATATTGATTGAATCATGGGATTGGTAGTAGAGTAGATAACTCTCCCATTCACCAAGGTAATTAATTATCTGTCCAGAATTGAATCGATAGTAGGGTGGCCTAACCCTCTCGATTCCGCTACCAGAGTGATGATCTGAAGATTCACGATTGACCCAGGGTGCAAGAAAGCTTTGTAATTGAAATCAATTTGGTGTATAGCACCCAGATAAAAACGATCGGTACCGAAGCTGGTAGCATGGAAGTCGAACAAGCTATGTATGATACTTTCAGAGGAAATTGACTTCACAAACACGATCAAGAAGCGTAAACGATCAATAGCAGAAGATTAATTGTGGGAATTATTGATCAATTAAGTTAAATTCGCGATTAGAAACTCAACTGGTACCAAGTTGAACACTGTACCGAAACTGGTACTCATACACACACTAAAGCACCGCACCGATCTTCAATCAGATGCCATAGACGTATTCCTGACAAAGAGGCGATACTACTGAACCTATCTGATCGGAGGGACGGAGCTCCGATCGCCGAAACGATCTTCGCGTGAATCTCAACGAGCGGTCAACGGATATCAAAGGGACGAGTGAGCACGACCCTCGGCCGCAAACACGAAGTTTGATGCTCAAGAACGCATCTTGAAGAAATCAAACGCTGACTGTGAATTGCGATTCAAAAGAGGAAAAGGATTCAATCTGGGCCATCCATCTCACATGAACGAATCTTGAAGCTAATCCAACGTTCTAAATAAATCGCTGAGGCCGGCCCAATCGAGAAGTAAAGGAAAATATAAGTAGGCCCAACTGTCGGAAATTAAAAGGAAAATTAATCCGGCCCAGTTAAGTTAATCCAACTTATTAATTAATAACAGAAAACTAAAGTTTAATAATAAATAAATCATTTGAAAAAGTTCTTGAACTCCAAATTGACTCAAATTTGTTTCTAAAATTTTCTTATTTTTCATACTATTTTTCTATACAATAATATTCTAGTTTTAAAAATATAATCATGATAAAACAATTTAAAAGCAAAAGACATTACCTATATTGATATATTTGACCTAGCTTTGACTTGTCATTTTAAATACTATAAAAATTCCAAAAATACAAATAAAAATCATAAATAATAACTAGATATATTTTAGTGATTTTTCAAGTGACTTTCCATGAAATAATGATGATGATAGTAATATACTATAATAAATAATGAGATTAGCTATATTCTTTGATAAATAAAAAAAATATATAAAAATATAATAATAATAGATATTATATTGATATTTTCTGTAAAAAGAATAATAAAAATAAATAGCACAAAATATACAAAATATACTACTATGGTAATAAATAGTAAAATACATTTTCTTTTATAATAAAGAATGATAATATAGTTTTATAATATGAATTGTATTTCTTTTGTTATTTCTATACAAATATACAATAAAATACTTTTGATGAATAAAATGTAATAAAAATAATAGTTGTAATAAAAACATAATGAATTTCATCTCTTATGACTATTTTCAACTAATAATAAAAATCTTATACTTTTCTATAGATAATAAATAGAAATAATAAAAATAGATATAATGAATAGTATAATAAATAGGATAGAATATTAGTAATGATTTCTTTTTAGCTATTATAGATATTAAAAATAAAACAAAAAAATAATAAAATAATAATAGTAAAATAGTATAGCTAACCTTTTTTTAATTTTGTAAATGATTCTTACATAATGAATAGTATTTCAATATAATAGAATATAATAATAAAATTCTATTACTTTGGCTATTATAAACATTTTAAAAATACAAATAAAAATCATAGCCATTTTATTTTTTATTATTATTATTTTTGTAAGTGATTTTCTACAGAATAAATAGAGTTTAGAAATAATAAAAATAAAATTTTACTACTTTAGCTTTAGTTATTATAAAAATCCCAAAAATATAAATGAAACTCTAATTAATAGCTACCCCTTTTCCTATTATTTTTGTAAATAATTTTCTACATAGATAAATAGAGTTTAAGAAATAAAAATAATAATAATAAAAAATAATAATAGTAATAAGAATATAATAATAATAATAATAATAATAATAATAATAATAATAATAATAAATAAATGCATCTTCATAATAAAAATAATAATGGAAGATATTATATAATAGACTTTGTGCATTTTAGAAATGAATAAACATGCTCACATAAGGAGTGTAGAGCCACGTAAGAATATTTGCACACATGATATAACATTTAGAATGATTAGTCAAGACGAGAACATCTTGACGTAGGATGATTAAGGCTTCGATAGCAATATAAAGAAGATACGTTGAGACAAGAACATCTTGACGTGAGATGATTAAGGCTTTAATAAATACAAAAAGATATGTCGAGACAAGAACATCTTGACACTGATGAAAAATAATAAGATACTTTGATAGCGAACATCTTGACGTGAGATGAATAAGGCTTTGATAGCAACATGAAGGAACATGTCGAGACAAGAACATCTTGACACTTGATGAAGAATAACCGAGCTACGATACTAACATGGAAATATATGTCGACTCAAGAAGAAGAACATTATGATGTCCTAGATAGGTGACATCTTAATGACTCGCTTGCCATGAGCAAGTAACTCATGATTGAATACGCTCACACAAGGGGTGTAGGGCAACATAGTAATTTTGCACAAGTAATGTAACATGTAGAATGATTAGTCGAGACGAGAACGTCTTGACGCTCGTTGAAGAATGACCAAAGCTACGACATCGGCATGGAGAGATATGTCGACTTTGAAGAAGAAGAACATTACGATGTCCGAGAGAAGTGACATCTTAATGACTCGGTGTCATGAACAAGTAATTCATGACCATTTGAGTGGCAAGACCGAACTCATCCGTCGATAAGTTCGTCTCCCGGTTCATTTCCCGAGACCGTGAGATTGAATCGGTGCATAGGTAGATTCATCCACAAAACAGTTGAATGTGAACCGTTACGTAGGTAGGTTCCTTCACTAACACATGCCTCAATGTTGAACGGCTCGGCGCTTCGGGTTTGACATTGTGTGCAATGTGTTTCCTAGGTTTATGAATCGGCTTAGTGCTTCGAATTCATGATCTAGAAGATCGGTGAGAAGAAACACGTGGGCCATATCCATCCTTCTCCGATTCACCAACCTCAAGATCAACCGGCTCGGTGCTTCGAGTTGTATTTTGTGTGATTGGTTGTTGACTAGTTAAGATTGAACCGATCTGTTTGTAGGTTTATCTTCTAGATCAACGGAGGTCGAGTCGATCGTATGTAGACTCACCTCAAGCCCCTCTAAAGAGATTAACTGGTACGTAGGTAAGGTTACATCTCGAGGTGGCATAGACGAACCGATCTGTTTGTAGGTTCGTTTTCCATAGGACAAAACCGATCTGTTTGTAGGTTTGTCTTCCATAGATTGAACCGATCTGCTTGTAGGTTCATCTTCCGTAGACCCCTTTTCATGAAATTAGACGACCACTTGACCATCTTTTAACTATACTATTTGCTTCTCTCTTTCAAAGATCCGGAGAGGTGCCTCGAGGTTCGTAGCCCGGGGTAATTAACGGTGGGGGCTTGCGCCCACCGAATCTACAAGAACTCACAATCACTAAAAACCCCCGAATGTGCATCCAAATAATCTCTAAACGGCGAGAATCGGCCGACACCCGGCAGATGCACGTTCGGGAGGGATCTCCGTGTCCTTCTTCCGCAACCCATCGCCCAACGGCGGTGCGGTGCGCGCGCGAAAAAGGGTCGCACGGGATCCGCACGCCCGGTGGGACCTAGATTCTCCTCTTATCTTTGAGAGAGAGGCAAATAGAATAGTTAAGAGATACAAGTGGTCTTCTATGTACTAAAATGACTAATAATTTTCAAG